>JAULBZ010004971.1:0-13988 GCA_032360805.1 Neoturris breviconis | reverse complement strand
ATTTTCAGCCAACTTGGCTGAAAATATTCTGAAAAATCTCTCCTCCACAGTGATGACCAGCTGTTATTTCGAGCCCTACATATGCACTAAATATCAATTACACACAACAATTAGTCATTCCTGTACGTTCACATTTGGAATACGTTTCTCATCAAAATTGTTGTTTACAAACAGGACGATATGGATATTATATTCACTCACTGAATATAGAGATTTACATTGTATTATTATTGATCTAGATTTTTCTTATCTAACATATTTGTAATATATCTTGTAGTCATAAAGGCCGTTTTCCATTCGGAGGATTTTACTGCTCAGGCGGGAAAATACTGCGCGGAATTTATTTCGAGCATGCGTACTGTGAAAAAATCTAGATTTTTTCACAAATACGCATGCTCGAAATAAATTCCGCGCAGTATTTTTCTGCCCGAGCAGTAAATTCCTCCAAATGGAAAACGGCCTTAAGAGTAGGATCAATCATATTTTTCTAAATGTGATTGTGTACATAAAAAGAAATATTGCGTACAAACTGTAAGTAACCTTCCAGTATAATATAGCCTGAAGCAATGCTCAAAAATCACTCCTCCATGGCAATTATTTACTCTTATTTTGAACACTGTGAAAATTTATAAACCATAGTACTGAGTCAACGATCTTGATCAACGGTCAACGATCCATGGATTTGGTTTCGTTGTAATCCATTACAAGCCCATTCTGTAAGCCTGAATATACTGCCAGATATCACCTATGGAGGCGTGTGCTTTGAAACTGAAAATGATACTAAAAAACACTCTTCCACATGTGATGTTCAGCAGTTATCAAGCTAGTTCTGTGTAATGCCATAATTAATATTGATTGTGGGTTCATTGGCTCAGTATACTTTTCTGTAAATTTTAATTTTTGAGGTCTTTAACATGATATATACCTGGTTACATACCTGGTTCTATATTTATTATTTTAACAGCTGCAAGTTCTCCAGTAGCTCTAACTCGCGCCTATTAAATAAATAAACAAAGTCACAAAAACAGTTACGTCTTCTGGTGATCTAGGGAAAAATATTCTTGGTTTATTAAAAGTTCTCTTTTCTTTAAGATGAGCCAATTTGATCATAGGTTCAGGGATAATCTCAAAAGTTTGGGCCAAATACAACTTTTTTTGACCGATTTCAAAGAAAATACATTTTATTATTTTTTTGGCCAAATTATAGAAAAAACTGAATTTTTTAATTGTTAGAATATAAAATTTTAACAATAGTTCAAGTAAAACTTTTAAAACTTAAGTATCTACCCCAGAATTTTAGTTAGATCTGGGAACAAAACACAGGGACCTGGATAATACTATGCAGGCCTGGGTATTGAGATCGGCATTCCCCTGTGGAAAAGCATCTTTGGAGATTAATTTGAAGCTAAAAGGTTGCAAATTAATCTCCAAAAGATCTTCACAGGGGAATGCTGACCGGTATTTTAGATCTCTATTTTAATGCAGATATTTAAATACAAACCTTATAAACTTCTCCATAAGTCCCACTACCAATTTTTTGTATTAGTTCTAAATCTTTCTCTGGTTTAGTTTTCTGTATATTTGCTTTATTACTCCGAGGTGCTGCCATTATCTTATTATTCAATTATCTAATACTTAAATATATATTATTTCTAAAAATAAAAACAAAACATGGAAAAAATAAAAACTATCGATGTGATTAGCATCTCAAAATTTTCTTCAGCTCAGCATTAAAATATTCTCTATAATCAGTAGTCGAAATAAGACAAAATAATCATTGCGGAGGAGTGATTTTTGAGCGCTATGCTTAAAAATCACTCCTCCACAGTGATTCTTATTTCAATCACTGATAATAATTTATAATATTTAGAAACATCTTGATACTAAAAAAAAATACTGGCTTGAGAAATAAAACGACAAATTGTTCTCAGTATATCATGAAGAAATTTGAGAGGATAAAATACAGATTACAGGATAATGTATGACACAAAGACAAGATCCTTTAAACCACTTACAATATAAAACAAACATGTTTTACATAAGCAAATAATGGTAAACTTGTCTAAAATTGTATATGATTGTAACAATACAAATACACAAATACACAAAACATTCTAATCTTCGTCGCATGTAAAAAATCGCTTTGAAAAAGTTTTATCTAATACCCTTGAACCTGTATAACTGTAATTTGCTTAGAACCACCCTCAAAAGTGTTTAGAGATACCAGGCAATGAAAATCTTTTGCTGCTTAAAAATTTGAGACTCAAAACTTAATAGGTTTTGTACTAATTTTTGTGTGTGTTAATTTCCGAGCATTCACTACATGCACATATTTTACATATATTCATTTTTGCACATTGCCACATTATGAGAAATGTTTGTGCTCGTTTAGAGTAGCAAAGGCAAAGTAAGGAGTAGATTATTTCTAATACAATAAATCTACGCATATTAATTTTCCGTTTATCACATATACAAATACTAACCTAGTTATGTAATCGCATGGAAATTAGTACACCTGAAACTTAATATGAATAAGGTATAATATTCAGAGGTAAAAAAGTGTTTGGAGAAAGTTCTGAAAAGCCTGTAGCTGCAAATCATTCCTCCACAATGATTTTTTTCTTCTTATTTTCTAAGCACTTTGGTTACAACAGAATATTTTGTTCAAGATAGTAGCCAAAATCAACCTGATTAATCATAGCATGTAAACGTAGCAAAATTCGGACCAAAAATACCTTTTTAGGGGTAATTTTTGGCAAAAAAATTAAAAGTACTTTTTTATGGAAACTGGTATGTGACCCAAATTTGATGGTGCTGATTTCAAATCTGTTGTCTATTTTTTAAAATTCGGAGCTAAAAAAGCTTGTGGGGCAAATTTAGTCCAAAAATGTGACCAAAATTATTGGTTGCGCTGATTTCAAATCTGATATTACTTTTTCAAATTTTGACCAACATTACTTTTTGGCAAATTTAGGGAAAATTGATAGTGTCTCAGTATACTTTTTCTTATGAGTGTTTATGCGTAACGTGTCTATAATCTAATCTACTTCCGGTAGTGATGTGAATGGTTTATGTTAGTGGCACCTGGGCAAGTATGATAGTTGTTTAAATGTTGCTGTACTTCGAGTAGTTAAGTGAACAGTTTAAATGTGTTAGTGATAGATTGGACAATGGTAAAAATGTTGGCATTACCTCATATAATTGTTTAAATATGAATTATATACAGAAAAATGTAAAAAGTCATCAAGTAAAAAACGTTCTTGTGACAAATGTGTTACATATTTTAAAAAAAGAACTTTCAAAAGACTTCACAGAAGAACTATTATCAAGTTAACATAATCCTGGCGAAATGAAGTATATAAACAAAATCATAAAAAACATCCAAACTTCCCCCAAAAGGTGGCAAAAGATACTACAGCAAGCAAATTTCATTGTCAATAGTTGCTCTTAGTTCTACCAGTGTTATTCAATTAATTGGTTATTCCATTTTGAAGCATACACAGCTTCAGGCTTTATAGCTCAAAATCATTCCTCACAGTGAATAACTGTTTCAATCTTAAGAAATGCATGTTAGGTTGTAGAATACATGCCTATAGTCATCTATGTGTATTCTAAAACTAAAATGATATATTACACATACAAGACATGATTGTAGTAGATAAGAGAATTTGTTAGGCTTTCTCTGTTTTATTTAGATGATGACTCACAGCTATGTACCATTTTTGTTCCCTCCTGTGTGTATTGCTTAGGAATCATGTTTGTTGTGGCACTCCTTTGTTGTTGACTAACTGTTCACACCCCATTACTGGAGACTAGAGGATTTTCATTGGTTGAGTCTCTCCCTAGTCTCTTTGTTTAGAAAGCCCTGCCCCTCCAGCTTGCCAGAGTCTCAGTGAACGGGAAGCACTAGTAGAGAAAGGACATAACTTACAAAAAAAGTCTGATCTTCAAGTATGTTGTGGACTAAATAAATAATAAAATAATAGTAATAAAACTTGTCTATTAACCCACCCATTAACATCAATAGTGTGTCTGCTAATTCATATTCATAATTTGTGTATTAACTTATGGGAAGAAAGTGTTTGCGGAAGATATAATTGTGGATATAATTTAATTTGAACGCTGTATGCTTCACTATTTATTACACTTAGAAAATTAATTAAAATGGTATTAATTTAGTATTCACTATTGAGTAGGGATTAATCGTCTTTGTAGAGATAGTAGAGATACAGCAGTGGTTTTCTTTGTTTAACTCTAAACTAGACAGTAAACTGTTCAGTGTCTCTGTTTACTCTTGTTGGAGGCATCTCTGTAAAGATAGATATCGAATGGAAATTCCAAGAATCATAATTGTATTGTATAATGGATTTCAAGTTTCATTATTATTTATTTGTATATAATATATACTATATAACAGCTAAATTTTATTTTTAATTTATTTAATAGTGTAGTTCATCTATAATACAGGAAAATATGTATCTCAAATATAGTTTGCTCTATTATGCAGCTCAGTGTTTGAAATAAGAGCAAATAATCACAGTGGAGGAGTAATTTTTGAGCATTGTTTCAGGCAAGCCCATCAATCCAAGTGAAAGTTAAACCTAAGCACATAAATATGATTTGCATACACACATTATACATTGTTTGAAATATGACTTTATTAAGATGATAGAGTTTCAGGTCAAATAAGCAATTGGAATGCAATTTTTAAGATAAAATATGTTAGGTCACTATGGAGGAGAATAATGAAATTTCAAGAATAAGCACCCAAATTTTACATGGCATTATAATTTTATGTCTTTATTAAGTTAATAAAGTTTCCGGTCAAATAAACAATTGGAACACCTTTATCAAGGTAAAATAATGTCAATTCACTGTGGAGGAGAGTAGTGAAATTTCATATTAAGGATAAACACCCAAATTTTACATGAAATAATATATATAACAGGAAACAGGCAAGTTTTTATCAACTTTTTGCTAAGGTCACAATGGCTTAAAAAAAGATTGCAAAAAAACCTTGATTGACAAAACTGACGCATTCTTGCCTACGCAGTGCAAAATAACCTTGATTGACAAAACTGACGCATTCTTGCCTACGCAGAGGGAATTCTTTTGGATCACCACATTAAAAACACTGTCACCACAAGGACTCAATGATGTAGATTAATAATTTAGATCATCATCAATTTAGATTTACATAAAAAAGATTGTAATTAAAATTAAAAAAATGTACCACTTTCTCTATTATAAATCAATGTTTTCTCTAATTCCATGTGATTAACTCCTACATGTGAAGACATGGAGAAAGACTATCATGTGATTACTATATAATAAATAATATGAAATAGCAGGACGAAATATTAAGAATATTTCAGAATAAAAACTTGAGTTTTATTTGGCCTGTTCACCTACTTTGTATTCTTTGAATATATATCCAAAATCCTCATTTAATACACCTACAAAAGCTAAAATTTCCTGCTAAGGTTAAGAATAATTCTAATTTAATATTTAATATTTAATGACAACATACAATTCAACAGATGAATATTTTTTAATAAAAGAATGGCAAGGTTTAATGTATCCTAAAAATAACGAGAACATAATGATAAAAGAAGCTGATAAAGGAGAAAGTGTAATAGTTATGAATAAGCAACATTACGTTAAAATGATATATCAACATTTAAATGACACAAATACTTACACAAGGACAAGTGAGAATTGTGACCAAAAAGTCTTTTCTTTTAGCAAAAAAATAAAATATCTTACTTACATTTAAAACAAGCATAAATCTAAAATAATCTTATTATACTATATTATACTATACTATAAAATCACCTTTTATTCTACATGTACGTAGTTACATCAAAGATAATTTAGATTTTTAACAAAAATGTTCCCGCATAGATGAAGACAATACAGTGTTAGTAACGTTTGACATAGTTTTTTGTGAGTTGTAAATTGAGCACAAAGAAAAATTTGAAGGTATATCAAGGTGCTTGTTTGTAGTTGTATGGAGGATTAAACAGTTAAAAGTATTCTTTAGTTAATAGCATTTTTGTCAATGCCCAAGAAATTTTGATTCGCATTTTTCGTTGAATATCAAATACATTGGTTTGCAGAAAGTAAAAAACGGATCGCAGATTGCAAACGGCGAACCCTTTCGATCGTTGTATTGTGATGTTATGTTCAGTGGGATCATTAAACATTATTATAATAATTAGTTAAGCGTAATATGAATAGAAAAATGGTATCAATTAGCAGTAACATTGTGTAAAGTAAAGGTGGTTGCCATCATTTGTTATTAAAATTACATAAAAGACATCAAGAATAATGAAATAGAACATCACACATTAAAACCAGCCATTCTTTTATTAAAAAAGATTCCTCTGTTGAATTGTGTGTTGTCATTATATTTCTAATTTGAGTCATTAATAATGTTATAAACATTTATACTTATGATGGTAATTATGGTCCTATAAAGTGAATACACATTAATATTTATTAAAATGGAGACTTATTCTTGAAATTTTAAAACTTTAAAAATTATTTTTCATAAAAAATATCACTTATCATCTGAAAAAATTGAGGAAGAAGCTTCCCGAACATACAAAATGTCTGCTAAAAAAGGTTCATGGTCAAAGTTTCATAGAAAATTAAAATGTCATAGTCTCCACTTCTCCTTTATCATTTTAGCATATTATTTGGGTGAATGTAGTCAAAATCTCATAGAAGTATCCACTTTTAAAAATTCTAAAATTCTCAAAAATGTTCTAAGTCTCCACTTATCATGTTAGCATGTTATTTGGGTAAATGTGGTCAAAACCTCATAGAATTGAAATTCTCGAAAAGTTTCCACTTTTGAAAAAATCCCTTTTTCGCCGATACTCGGTCCCGTGTTGACGAACTTGAAAAATATTTCGCCAGTGGTCTCATAATATTGCCTAGAATGTCATAACTTCAGGACGGTACCATGCCTTACAATTTGGACTTTTTTTGCCAAAAATTTGGGTGGTAAAATCCAAGTAGAAGAAATAGAAAAATGCTGTTACCAAATTTTAAAATGCTAGCCCTTCGGGAATATGGTCTATTAAGAAAAGCATCCTGCTGCCGCCACCGATGCAAAGTGATAGCAATAGCCCATCCAAATTTTGTTTGGTGGGCTAATAAACCAATCAAAATCATTTATTTAGTTAGATTGACATTAATTCATGGTTCGATAAATTTATCAAATAGCTTTAGTTCTCTTAAATGATGTCAACATCTAGACACATTAATGTTTATTTTAACTACAATGAAAACTGGTATTCTAAATCTTTTATTTTTGCAGCATCGACAAATCGCTTTTATCTAATTCCACAACCACTAAACTGCTGATGCATGCAATTTTATACATTGCACAATACCACAGTGGATCAGCTCCAACAAATGTTTATCTTTAAAGCATGGTTAAAGAATATCCTATACTATGCATGTAATCTGACTGTATACAGTATCTGACTGTAGCCTGTAAATATACCAAGTCTTTAAAAGCACAACTAATACTATAGCATAGGTTTATTCTCTATTTTTTATTTGGTGCTACTATATATAATGTTTGTATACATATGCAATTCATATCCAGTGGCTAAATTCATATTTAATTGGCTGAATTTATTTGTTTACATATAGCTTGATTTATTTTATAAAATAGAAACAAAGTTCTTTTTACAAAAACATGTGCACACTAGAACTTTACAATTAAGTAAAACTCGTCTCAGTCCGTAGTAAAGACTCTAGAACGTTAGGCGTGCCTTTTATTGCCCAGTGGGTTTTATGAGAAGAACTTTCAGGCCGTAATGGTAATAGGAAAAAGAAATAAACTGAGCCACTGCTGAAGTATGTGATAACTTCAAACTGAAAAACAGCATTGTCAACTGATCAACCCTGGCAATACCAAAACAGCTACAGAACTTCTCTTCTTCATCTTTACATTCAAAGAATGTTTTTCAACTATGGAGGAGTTCAAACTTTTTTTTTACCATTCGTTAATTGAGAATAAGAATAATGCTTGGAGTAGAAAGATTTACAGTGGTCAAAACAAGAGCAAATAATCACTGTGGAAGAGTGATTTTGGAGCATTCTCAGACAAAGCTTGAAGCTTATGCTCAAAAATCCCTTCTCCACAGTGATAATATAGAATTATCTCACCGACTGGTTTGGATTATTGTTATATGTGATTAATAAGATTCAAAGACTCAACGCTGCTAGGTCCGTTTTAAAATCGCTTTTGATTTTCTCGATGGGAAAATGCAATTAGCATGTAAATAACCAACCGGCTTCCTATTCTACAACATATTTCAATTCTTTTATTGAAGGAATTACCCAAAAAGCTTTGCGGATAGCACAAACAGGTCAATTTGAAAAAGCCAAAATAGCATTTACCGCTCCGTGAATTTTTAAAAGATTAATGTGTTTTCCTTACGTAAACTAATAAGCATCATGTATGTATCGAGGAGGATTTCAGCTTTCCAGAACAGTTTACTTCATAAGAGTAAGTTTAGTTCAAGTTATAGCCAATTGAAATCGTAAATGAAACAGCAGTGAAACAGCAGTGAAACAACAGTGACCAGCGCAATTTTCACAATATACCCGGACTGATGTATCATATACCCTTTGTTTGTGTTGTATGGTGTGTCGTTTATATACTTGTATTCGTCCAAGGGTATCCATTACCTCTGTCTTAGCATTAGCTCTTAGTGATGGTTTTCCTTCCAGTAATATAGTATTTTTTCTAGTTTTTAACTTTATTAGTTATACATTTGTTTATCAGAGTGTCTAAAGAACCGGAAAAAAGTCTATTATTTACTGATGGGTTAGGGTGGGTCAAGCAGTCATTGAGACAATTGTTTGAGTTTAAAAATCAGTAAATAAATAGATTTATTCCCGGTTCTTTAGACACAGCGTTCATTTATTCATTTTATACTACTACTGGAGAAATAAACTTATCTTGTCTAGTCTGGCTTACTTAGGTACCTAGCTACACTAAGGATCAATCAGATCAGACAAATAACAAGCACAGTGGCTGGACTAGTTTTTTAGAGTCAGAGGGATAAGAAGGGGCAGAGGTTACCTGATATTTCAGAAGTTACTTTTCGGCAGCCGGTTCGCTGTGGAGACAAGAAGGATTTTCAGGTAAGCGTAAGCTAGGGGGAGAGGGAGGGGGATAAAGAAAAGTCGAGAAACTGTTGTTTGCTCCATCCAAAATCACCTGTCATTTCTCAATGGATGATGGAAAAAGTAATTAAGAACATAAGTCAGGGTTGCGTTGGTTTCGCCTTTTCGCTTAGGCATGGTGTTTTAGTCATATTACTTTGTTTTTCTCGTCGGCTTCTTTTCTGATCTGATTTCTACTTCGCTTTTCCGATCTGCAGATTATGTTCTATTTCTAATAATCTAATGACATAATGGTTTGTTTTGATTGTTGTGCGACCGATGGATATCCCATCCATTCTTCCAACTTCGTACCCAGGGCGTTTCTATGCAGCGGTATATTACCATACATGGTCACTATCATAGTCACAAAAAAGAACATGTCACTATGTTGTGACTATGGTTTCGCAGTCAGTTTCCGTGCCGTCCATCGTTTCATATTCCAAAAGAGCCAAGCAGCACTAGCCTCTTCCCCAGACCAAGTTCGATTCGATCTACCTTCGTCTGTAGATCAGGCTAAACAGCACTGGTCTGGGCTAAAAGGCGCTTGTTTTTACAGGGTCGGCGAATCACAGGAAAAGTTCTTGAAAGTGGGTGGGCCATAATATGGTGACTCAGGGAAGACCCCCACCATGGTTCAGATACACAACAAGTAGTATTAACTAGACTGGAACAAAATTCAAAATTTGGTACTCTGTATTGACTAAAAATGCTATATTACTACAAAAAGTCACGACTCAATGTCGACAAAGAGACTATGATTAGCATCAATAATCATTCAGAAATAGAGCGGATCGTTTTTCTTTAAAAATAAGCCAAAAAGAGGGAACAGACTTACCAGCGAATTAGTCATAAGTAATAAGCACAAATCGGATAAAAAGAACGAACAATTCAGTAAAACAATAAATTGGATTCGCACTCGAACTGATTTGTTCTGATGCAGCACATAAATTTTGTCTTCTGATTCTACATTAGAATCTCTGTATAAGATGTTTATAAGACGGACAGTAAACACTGTTTTTATTCTTTCTGCGAGATATATATTGCTTGTAAATGACCTAATTAGCGCCCCTGGAGCTTATTTCAAATTTCAAATCTTTTTATTTATTTATTTTTTCCTTCACTTGAACTTATAAGTAAAAACCCTTTGCATGTTTGTGCTTTTGTTTTTTTAATAAATGATTAAATATTTGAAGGTCCAAATATGGATGGGTTTCTAGTAAACGCCCCCTTGACATGTAACTTTCATATGAAACAAGATTTAAATCGATTTCGCTAAATTGGTCAGGACTTGTAAATGGAGATCGAGAATCTCTTAAACATAATAAACATGATCAAATGAGATAAAAATTTAATCTGGTTCTGAGTCAATTCATTGCGATACTGAAATTTAATGTTTCGTTTTTCAGTTATTCTTTCGGCCAGTCGTTTGTAGAAAGCTTGGTATTCTCTACTCATCCCACCAAAACATGTAAAAACTAATGAAGCGAATGATCCTTGATCTACTGACAAAACTCTTTTATTGTATGATCGCTTCTTTACTTGTTCGTTGATTTTGTGTGCAGTTGGTAAGTCTGTACTTAGGTAAGATTTGGCAATTGGATTAAAAACCCTTACGTCACAATATACCATCTGACCTTTTGTCCATACTCCTCATGCGGCAACATCTACTCGTGCTTAATCTGTGGTGATAGTGCTGGCGGAAAAGTTTCGCTAGTCAAAGGAGTTAGAATTGATTCAAGGTGTACATCGTGGTAGCACTCAGACAGTAGTTCCGCAGTGAAATTGCGCACTTCGTTGTGTCGAATAGCGATAAAACCACCTAGCGCATGTTCAATTGTAAACGCTTTTCCACACATTTGGATGGTAGATTTTTCACTTGGATATTATATCTGAGGTATAGAATGTTCCAGAATGCTTTTTTTTCTAGATAAAAACAAGCCAGCTTGATGCACCATTTTCTAGGATGGCTTCTAGTGTCCTTAATTTAATGGGATAAGTAATTTGTATTTTGATCTCATTCAGTAATTCTTCATTCCTTTTCATTTTTTCCACTTTTAGTTGATTTGTGATAGATTCTTGTTTTCGAGTGATGCCTTTATCGTATATTATCAACTATTTACTAACGTGTTCAACCATTTCTGCTGTAACTTTTCGCGAATTGGAATATTCTATGATGCAGCGTTCAGTTGGGTTGAAGATCCCTAATCAACTATGTTTAGTTGGCAGAGAGAAAAGTTTTCTCTCTGAATCATTACATACATCATAACCGTTCAGGAATGCCGGAATTAAGCATTTTCTTATAGCGTTTTCTAATGGTTGTAACAGATCTGATATGGCAGGTATTGTTCTCATATCGTATGTGTATCTATGTTGTTGTAATCCATACACAAATGCTGAGTATGCTGAATGTGGATGAGTTTTTGCGATGTATGAAAGGACTTTAAAGTCACACAATTACCATATTCGAATCCAGCGCTGATAGTCTCTGTGAATACGGAATGTCGACATGAATGTCCGATTTATCAAAGAGAGGCAAGTAGCCCTGAGAACGAGGTTGGCACAATTACCATATTTTGTCAAAATTCTAAAATCATCAAGTTCACTATTATTGGCAATTGCTGATCACACCCTGAAAATTTCAGCATTTATAAATAGCAGGAAGTGAGTTAAATATCAAAAACTAGCTACAACTTCATGTAATGATGCAGAAAATCTATGAAGTTTGGTCAAACAATATAGCTGCCAGTTAGATAAAAAATACAAAACTTTAATCACTTGTATCTCCACTAATAGTTGTCTTTAAAGAATGAAATTTTCAGAATGAGTCACTGACATTACAAGTTTTCGTATTATTTATTTGGAATTTTGACCAAAATAGGATGATTATGTGACTTTAACTTGACTTATCCATCTTTTACTTTTTCGGTAACATATTCGTTTTTGTAAGCTACATCGCCAATAATAGCTCCGAGGTGTCTGTGTCTGTGATTTGGATTTTACTGCTAGCAAATAAAGATGTCGCTTCTTGAAAATAGTCTTTCTTTATTATTAATAAGCTTTTTGTAGATTTTGGAAAATGATCCGATATATGGATCAAACTTGTTAATGTTATCCCAGCATTGCTTTTTCATTTGTTTCGCACAAGTTATTTCCTTTGGTTGATTCAGTCGATTTAGTTGATTCAGTCGACCGAAACAAATACACCCTTAGTTGTACTAAGGTTCCTAATCCGGTGAAATCGTCGGTATAGGCAATTTTTTTGTATTTACATTAGTATCGCTATCGATATTGATATGAAGTAATAGCAAAATACCCAGAGCGTACATTGCCATGGCGATAGGATCACTCTGGGTGGTTCCCTCTTCTGATGTTATTTCTTTTCCGCCAGAGATGAATAATCTGGCAGGTTTAAGGGAACAATTTCTCACGTATATAGCCAATTCTGGGCATAATATATTCATGTTGTGAACTAATACTTTTCTGTTAATTGAATTGAAAGCATTTTCTGCATCAATTTGTAAAATTCCTTGTGTTTTTTCGTCATTGAATAGATTAACTGCGTCTGCGGCCATGAATTGCAATTTCGCAGCCGGATTTTTGTCCAGCACAGAGTTGTAAGTTGCCAGATGTTGCTAGGATATCACTTTGCAGCATTGACATAACTGTTTTACCAATAATTCTGCGTAGTAACCTCACCAATACCAATAGGACGAACTCCAGGATTTTTGGATAATGGAATCAGTCTTCATATACCATCAGTGGTTCGAGTGATTCCAGGTCTTCAATTTCAGATGAGCATAGCTGTTTTGTTAATTCAGCTATTGATTTTCTTAAATCTATTGCAGCGTTTCCATAAATATTACTTCCAATAATTTTTTTCCATTCATCAGAATCTAGTGATGACACTCCACCAGCACTATTTATGCGTATTGCAGCTTTCATTATCGCATCTTCTTTAATATCATCATACTGTAGATAACACTGTTCCAAGTATTTGATTGGGCCTTGTTTACAGTGTTTAAAACACCACCGCTTTCAAAGTTTGATAGCAGACGAATTGCAGCATTCACTTTACGACTTTACCTTGAATCATCAGCTTTTGAATGATTTAGATATACTATCTGGTGACGAAGTTGCTCTTGGTTTCTCGAACCTGAGTGGGGAAGAGCCTACCGCTAGCCTGAGTTTCAGCCCCTAACTACGACAAGTAGTTAGAGTCGGAAACTCAGGCTAGCTACCGCTCGAGGAGCAGAAAGCGAAAGCGAATCAAAGAGCCGTGTACATATGTGTTGTATTGGTCGAATACGCCTGTCTGTAGCATATGTCCAACGAACCGACCTCAGATGGCGAGATGGACAGTGAAAAATAAAGTATCTGTTATCATATAATATACTATATCATACAAATAGACATACGGTATATGCACTATAAGATATATTAAAGCCCTCGTTTCTCAGAAACATATTTTTGTTTTACAAGCAGAAGTTCTGCTTCTTGTAGCTAGCATCGCTAAATGTAGCTAGTAATAATAATAATGTAGCTGTGATAAAAATCAAAAAAATGTTCCTGAGAAGTGGAAGTGGCTGTCTGTTGCTTATAGTCGCACATCACAAGAATATTCGTCATAGCCTTGTGACTATGGTGTACTGACGTGTACTGTAGTTAGCTAGTATATTAGGCCGGCCTAGTTTTCTTGTATAAAGCCAGCCAGGTTTTCCTAAGAGGGAGCCGAAGCCCGGTAACACACTGTTTTTTATACGGGGTAAATCGGAGTTTTACGGGGTGATCGTCGATTT
>JAULBZ010004970.1:1779-13991 GCA_032360805.1 Neoturris breviconis | reverse complement strand
CACTAATCACACTGATCAAACCCAATTTGCATTTGATTCGGATTTCAGATTGATTTGTGGGCCCACCGATCAAACCTGCTCTCAACCTGGTTTGTTTGGTGGAATCAGAGCAATCTGCTTGTTTGAGTCAGTTTTTTTCCCACTGAACAAACTGGATTTCTCCAATAACCCAAATGCCAAATCTAGAACATTCTACCAGCAAGTAAAAAATAATCGATGCCAGAAATAAAACAAATAAATTAATTTTTAAAGTTACCATTAACATCTGTTATAATTAACATCTGTAGTATCGGTAACCAAGTAATGAGAATGGATATAAACAAAGCAAAATCAAAGCAAAAACTTCGTACATAAATGCGACAAGCACAATTACAAAGTGAATCTTCAAAATAACGCCAACTTTCCTCGTTTTTAAAAATTTGTCTGGAGTAATGAAGACATGGATCACTCCAAAAGTTGTTTGTTTCGCATAACGGAATGATCAGTTTGATTAATTGAATTGGAATATCGAATCAAATGGACCTTAAGCTTTCACATACAAGACTGCGATTATTCCAAATATAAAACTCAATGAAAACAATATGGAAAATAGCTTACCGATCTTATTTCTGATAGATTTTTATATTCATTTTCTAATTTTTCATATTTTTTTTGAATGACATCACGGTCATCTGTAACTCTTCTCCAATGTCCATAAATTTGATCTCTTGATTCTTGCAAAGTTTTCAACTTTTGATTTAAATCTTCAACATGGACATTGATGTTGGGCTTAAACAAAATAAACACAGCTTTTGAAAACTTCATATCACAATAATAAAAAACTTCTCTAGTTTCCTTTGACTTCTACAACATTCCGAGTTGTACTTTGCTGCATTACCATAATACCATTAACTTTTGTGCAGAAAAAAACAGCAAGAATTTGTGCAAAAGGATCATTTTAGCAAAACAGAATGTAAGAGAATTAAAGGGGGAAAAAAGATTTCTGAAGCAAGAAAGAAAATAATTTATTGCTATATCCTAGTCTATAACAATGGTCTCTGGAACAATTACATCATTCTTACTCTCTACATCTATTAAGGCTAGAACGTAGTCTTTCTATGACTTTTTAAAATTAAAAATATCCATGTTTCCTTTATTATTACACAGTAAAAGTATACATCAATTGTAAGCAAAAAGAATATACGTTCCATGGGATTATCTTTTTGGATTTCCTTCCGGGAACGAAGAAAAACAGTAAAATCTAAAATTCAACACATTTTATATTCCTCTCTCAAAACTACTGCATATTTTTCAATACACCAATGCTATTCTGTTCAGCATTATATTAACCTAAACAGTCGCATCACAGTGTTTTTATTACGCCAAGGAAACGTTGTTATTTCCATATAAGTTTCAAAACTTTTTTCATTGTTATCTAAACTTTAGGGGCTTATAACTTTTCAAAAAATACTATAACAACAAAACTGTGATGCATAAGTAAGCTCCAAAGTTTATGCGTTAATGTTGCTACCATGACAACAAGACAAATATTTTTGAGAGATGTATAAATAGTATAAAAAATAACATAAAAAATATTATTCCGAGAAACGAGCGTTTTAAGATTTTGAACAGGTCTTTGATCTGTACAGATTTGTGATCACATTATGTTGATAAACAAATGTGTCTACATTGTTATCTCTTTTCTGCACTTTTCTGAGCAAATTTGAATAGAAAATATGCTGAAACTATAATAATTAAATGGTGAGATGTTGTTAAGATGTCTGTATATACTAAAAGATCACTGATGCTATATTTTGCAAAAATAGTTTAACCTAAATTTTCTCCACTTTCCGTTTGAATTTTTAAAAAAGTAGACAGATTTTTTGAAAGATTTCTGAAATTTCTGTGAAAAAAAATTGCAAATATTTTTACAAAGAAGCTAGCATTTCCAAAAATTTATGGAAATATATACACATAAATCTTTTTTACATTTTTAACAAAAGAAAAATTCCAGTTGTTATAAATATGTATTTTTTATTTTTGTATTTCAAGTGTTCGAAATAAGAACAAATAATCGCTGTGGAAGAGGGATGTTTGAGCATTGTTTCAGCCCTTCTTGTCTGAATCAATGCTTAAAGATTACTCCTCCCTAGTGATTATTTGTTCTTATTTCGAACACTGGTTTTCATTTCTTAAATTCACAGTCGAGCAAAAATTACATTAAGCACACTAAAATTATATGTGAATTTAAGGAGCCAGCCGTCTTTAATTTGATTACAAAGAGATATTTCAACATTCATTTGATGTGATGTCGCCATTAAAGTTCATATCCAACATGTCTGCCAAAGTTCGGCCCTAATGTTTACTGTTACATCTCTTTACTTCATGTTTATAACAAACAAAGGAGAAAGTAAAAGAAGACATTGTATTGCATATCCTGAGCGAGTAGGACCAAAATAAATTATTTATCTACCAACTTTGAAATGAAAAAGACATTCTATTCTATTCTACTCCTATCCAGATATAGTTATATTGTCAAATAAAGTCAGGATAATATTCAAGGGAGCACTCAAACAAGAGCAATTAATCACTGTGGCAGAATGATTTTTAGGCTAAAACGTCTGAAGAAATGCTTATAAATCACCCCTCCACAGCAATTATTTGCTCTTATTTAGAACGCTGCTCATAGAGTCACTGTACAATCCTTGAAATAACTGCCAGATATCAAAGCAAGATGTTTTGAAATTAAAAGAACATACAATAGTTCATAATGGTTTACATTTATAATGCCATTTGTTGTTTAACTTTAATTATTATAATGTAATTCTTAAGGTCGTTTTCCAATTCAGAAAATTCAAAATGGCTCCTGTCAAACCGAGAACAATGAAAGGAACAGAAATTTATAAATCTGAGATTAATCAATCTGATTACTCTACCTCTGAGGTAGGATTGATTAGGGCTAGCTTCGATCAATCGAATCATTTTTATTTAGATGAATGAAATAGAGAATGATCAATCTGCGTTGATCGGAGCTAGTTCAGATTGATAAAAGAAATAGACCCTTATATAAATATGCAACAAATTAACTACCTTCAAGTCTTCATATCCCACAGTTTTCACCTGAATTTCTTCAATTTCCTTTGTACCGTTTTCCTCTATTTTGCTTAATGCTTGAGATTTTTTCCGTAATTCGTTAGTTGTATACTCTAAACTATCCTTTAACTCTGATATCTTGTTATTTAACTCTGATATTGTGTTTTCAGAGAGTCCTTCTGATTCGTTTAGAGTATTGATTAATGATTCGTTTCGTTTTATTAATGCTCCAGTTTTCTTCTCCTTTGCAAAAAGTTTCTCAGTAGTATTTTTGAGGTCATTTTTTATTTCATTTATTTTACTGATAACATCCAAAGGTTCATCAACATCGTCAAGTATGCCCATGAGTAATGTTTGCAAATCTAGAAATAATATGTATCTGTAAATCAGGGTGTTTTTTCATAGCTTAAACCAGTCAATTTTAAAATTTCTGATTTTCTACTCTTCTCCACAGATGAAATTCAAGTTGGCTTGGCTGATTTCTTGTGAAATTCATTACTTTATCGGTTTCGTGATTGAGAGGCCCACCAAAAACCTTTTGGCAAAAATAACTAAATAATATAAATTAAAAGGAAAATATTGGAGCAAAATCTAATGAGTGTCATTAATGTTGCAACGTCAAAACAACATCCTTATGGGCATTGCTTAGAAGAAAAGAAATAGTGTACACAGAAGAGGGTTTTGGATAAGACAATGGTTTAAAGAGCAAAAATATTATGGAGCTGGCTATCTTTGTACAATAATGACCAAAATCTCTTTCTCTTCTTTCACCACATCTTAATTTTTTTAACTTTTGTTCCTAATGAACATAATGTTGTTCAAGATGTTTATTTCAATTGAATTTACAATTGGTAGTTGCCGATATCCCATTCAAACCCTTACTATATAGTAAGGCTTACGGCAAAATGTTAAAACTTTTTTATATTTAGCGCAAGCCTTAAAACACCTTAAGACAACTTACGACGGTAATCTTTACTAGAACGGCGTAGAGCTTACAATTTCAAAAATCTTGATATTTGTAGAAAGAATTATGACAATAAGAGAAAACCAGCCTTGAAAATCTGAAATGCCAAAAATTTAATATCTTCTGTCTACAAAGAAGTATGATCTTGAAATGTTAATAGCATTTCCTAAGCTGCTTTTATTTACTTTTGAAAAGAACAAAATTGACAGAATCAAAAATTCTGATGACGCCAAAAAAAAAATCATTTGCCAAGTTTTGCTCCAATACTGACAGTTTCAGAGTTACATAGAGGTGGCTTATTTGCCCAACTTCCCCTAGGGTAATAAAATATATGCTACTAATATACCCAGAGTAAAATAGTTGCATGTGTGTTATGTGTATAAATGCGACAAAGTCATGTTGGAAAAAAAAAACACAAGTGTTTTTAGTGACACATCCGTAGAGCTTTCGACCTTTACTTAGGTTATTATTAGAGTAAAATAGGGTTAACAAGAAAATTGATCTTTTGAAATTGAAATTGAACAATTAAACTACATAGTATACCTTCCCACTTGCAGCCATTAATTGAACATGCCTTGTTCTCATCTTCCATGTTTATACTTTTATCTGATAGAAATAAAAGCAATATATAAAGACCTAACAGTACCGCAAATATTTATAAAGGACTTACATTCCTAAAGCCATCAGGTTATAAAGTGTGAACCTATACTTAAAGCCATCAGATTATAAAGCGTGAACCTACACTTAAAGCCATCAGGTTATAAAGCGTGAACCTATACTTAAAATTCTCCACGATGATTACTTGTTCCCAATTCAAACATTTTCATATCTTATTTTGTAAATAAATGAACATTGGTGATACGTGAAAATCATGAATAATTGCTTTTGCTTAACAAGCTTTATGTTTGAAAGGTTTATAAAAAGCAAATTCAACTTTAAATATATGATTCTTGACTCAGTACTCAGTGTTCGAAATAAGAGTAAATAATCACCATGGAAGAGGGATTTTTTAATGTAGCTTCGACTACTGATATTAATCATATATACTTAAGAAGTGTCTCAAAAATATAATCTACAGAGGAAAGTATTGAGTCAACGATCTTGTAATGGATTGGTTTCTTCGTACCAAAGAAACCAATCCATTGCAAGTTCGTTGACCTAACACACTGAATATTGTCAAAAAAAGCTAGGTTGGAGCGAAATTTTGAAATTTTAAACTGCTGAAGGCGTGTGTATTAAACATACTCATTATAAAGCTTTTACGTTTTTTATTAATATTCATGTATATGCGTGTTCTAACGATCTTCTAAAATACTTGAATGATAGAATATGGATCTTGCATTACGTAAATGTTTCACTAAAATGATAAGAAGGAATATATTAGCTTTATTAGTTCCTACAGGAAATAATATTTTGTAGGGCTTACATGTACAATGCTTAAAAATAAGAGCAAATAATCACTGCGGCGGAGCGATTTTTGAGTATAGCTTCAGGCATTATAGCCATTGTAGCCATAGAAGCTATACTCAAAATCACTCCTCCGCAGTGATTATTTGTTCTTATTTTAAGCACTAAACATAAATTTTAAAATTCTCTTTTAAGTCCACTAGGCAAAATATTTTGCGCAAAAACCAAAAGAAGACATTTCATTGGTAGAAATCACATACCGTGTGTGACATTAATTTCCACCAATGGAATATCTTCTTTTGGCTATCGCATATTTTTTTTGCCTAGTGAAAATCAACAATTAAATTACTACAATATGAAGCAATGTTTAAAATTGCTCCTCCACATTGATTTATTTGCTCTTATTTCGAACACTACACTTTTAATATGTTTCTTAATTAAATCTAAATACTGATCTGAACAAACTAAGGGGATATCCCTATAGCACAAATAATATGATTGAACATTCATGCATCTGATTGGTTTCTTCAGAATAATAAACAAATCAACTTAAAGCTTGTTGACATAACAGGTTTTTATGCAGTGGTGGTGATCATGATTAGTCACTGTGGATGATTAGTTTCAAAAATTACAGGCTAGAGACACAAAAAGACACAAAAATATAAGGGGTGCAAACAATGGAAGAATCTTGAAGAGTCAAGAATCTTGCAAGGATTTGCTTCTTCATATCAAGGAAATATTGCAAGCTCATTAACATCCCTTTTCTACAGTTTTATTTTCGTTGAATTCTGCTCAAAATTACCCAGTGGGCAAAAACTTGTTCAAAGTCAGCAGTAAAGATGCTAGAAAAACTTCGAAGACATTGTTCTAGAGTCTTTACTGCAGAATTTGAGCAAGTTTTTGCCCACTGGGCAGTTTTCTTAAATCTAAAAAAAATTTTGATGTGGTAACAAAATTATGAGATGGTTCCTAGGCAGCCAACCAATTGGATAAATTTGTCATTGTCCATTTTCACCATTACAGCAATGATTGTAGAGCAAATAATCTCTGTGGAGGATTGAGTTTAGAGCATACTCTCAGGCTACGAAGCCTGAAGCTATGCTCAAAAATCCCTCCTCTACAGTGATTATTCACTATAATTTGACCAGTATTATAATATTGCCTTGCAAAATGATTATGTTCTAAATTATAAAATTTATAACGTTAAATTACAATTAATTAAAATCATTTCATTCATGTTAAAGCATTAATACTATCCTAAAAGGTATTCGAACAACAAAAGAGGAGAAAAGTCTTCGAGTATTATCATTCAATAGTTAAGTGGATTGATATATTATACAAACATTCAACTTAATTGGAATGAATGAAACATAAAATTATAATTACCTTACAGTGTTTGAAATAAGAGCAAATAATCACTGTGGAGAAGGGAAGTTTGAGCATAGCTTCAGGCTTTATAACACTATATATTCACTGATTCTTGCCTGCTGCATTATGAGCAAGCAAGCCTTGATATAACTGTTGGAGGTCACTTGTGTGAAGGAGTTTCTTTTGATTATTGTTTTCAGCTGGACAAATGATAGCTGTACTCCGAAAGCTCTATACTCCACAGGCAATATCCACCAGTATTTTCAAGACATAATACAAAATTAAATAAATACGAGATAATAGATTTTCGAAAGCAGAATTGCTCTATATAATGTTTAGGAAAAAAATTTTCCACAAAGAAATATTTACATAAATTCATCGCATATGATTGAATAAAACATCATCGCATATGACCATATTAACTTTCATCATGCTAGAATAGCTATTTGGCAATAATTAAGTCTTACCATAAACAATGGCATTGCAACCATCACAAGATAATTTGTAAACAACAGTAGACTAAAGTTCCTTACAGTACTGATCTATGATCCTTAAAATATTAAAAAACTGGACAGCTCAACGGACAATGGAAAAATGGGAAAATGTAGAATGCTTTAAGGCAGATTTACAATAGGTGAATTTGTGCGAACAAATTCGCCTAGTTGGTGTGCACCATAAGATAAACAAGATAGCATTTGAAGAGAGAATTTGCACTTCGATGTGAAATTTTAAATCATAGCCTAAAGCAATGCTCAGAAATCATTTGATCACTAGATATGAATTGCAAACACACATTATATATCACAGCATTATGTACACACCAAATATAAAAATAGAGAATACACTAATGTTATAGTATTAGTTGTGCTTTTAAAGACTTGATATATACACTGTACAGGCTACATTCTGACTACATGTATAGTATAGGATGTGCTCTAACCATACATGCTTTAACAATAATGTTGTCTAAAAAAAAACATGCTATATACTAACCTATTATAGTTTTATTTAAAAATACATATGGTGGTTTTTACTAGCCATAATAAAATTTTATTTAATAAATCCCTTTTATATATAGGATAGTTTTTACTTGTTTTATAAATAAAGAAAAATTGTGGTAGAGTCCTATACCGTACAGATAAAAATCTCATAATGGCAGATAGCAGTAGGTCTGAGAGATGCAAATGAAATAAGATCGACAAGAGTCTTGCATGGCCTCTTCAGACCCAGGCGCAAGACTTCGGAACCGTTTTCATCACAAAGTTTTAACGGAACATGGTAGAACAGTATCACATTTTCTGGGGAAAGTTGATGTTATGAAGCACTAGAGAATAGAACAATGTTACAGAATAATATATTTATTTATTATTCATTATGTTTTTATAAGATTCTTTTATTAAAAGAATCTTCCTCTGTTGAATTGTGTATTCATTCTATTTCTAATTAGCATTTGGAGTAATTAATAATGTTATAAAAACCACATTATACTCATGATAGTAATTAATGTTTTATGACCCTAAAGTAGGAAGAAGGAAGCTTCCCAAAATCAAAATACTTAATTCTTGAAATTTTATTATTTTTAAAAAAATATCACTTATCATCTCAAAATATTAGGGAGAGAGCTTCCCCAAATTAGAAGTCTGCCAAGAACGATTCATGGTCAAAGTCTCATAGAAACGTTATTTTTCAATTATTTTTCTAAGTTCAAATGTGACTATGGTCAAATCCTTATAAACAGGATTCAAAAAAATTCTAAGTAAACAAAAATCATAAATTGAACATTTTGGTGAATGTAAATCAAATGTTTAAAAATGTCTCCACTCGAAAAAATCCCTTTTTCACCAATACTCGGTCCCAAGACAACGAAATTGAAAATAACTGGCCAGAGGTCTTGTAAAATTGTCTAGAATGACATAACCAAATTTCAAGCCTTTTCGGTCCATTAGACCAAAAATGCTATTTGGACCCTTTTGGCCAAAACTTAGGATCGAGTTGATGAAATTAAAAATTAAAAATTTAAAAATGATGGCACTTTGGGAACATGGTCTAATAGGAAGAACGAGGCGCTGCTGCCGCTGCCAATGCCGTAAAGTGATAGTAATAGCCTATGCAAACTTTGTTTGGTTGGCTAAAAATGGCATTACTTGGTTTTCACTGCGCTTAAAAACTGTACTTAAAAGTCACTCAAATCTGGTGCTTAAATTTTACGTTACCACTACAAAATATTTAAGTGCTGTTTTGACAACTTTCTGCTTATCATATTATTGAATTCACGCATTCAAAACAACCAAATTTAAGCACCTGTTAGCTTAAATTTTGACAATGTTTCCAATAGAGTTTTTAGCAAAATTGGAAGTAAGCTTAAGATTAACACCACCTATGCAACCTTAAAATAATACACCTAGTGAATAAATAAACCTCAAAATTTTATGTGTCTCTTTTACATCCATCATTCAAAAGATTTACATTTATGAAAATACAAAACTTTAATGACTACAACATGTTTACAACAAAACAACTGTTATCTTAAGATACAGCATAACTGTACTCATTGGGTAACTTGCTTCTTTGTCAATCCATAAAAGATATGCAAAAATATTAAAGCTTGATTCTTTCAGTATACATGCAGTGTAATTATTGCAATCCAACAATTTAAACCAATCAAACTGAATCAATATGAATAAATCAATAGTTCAGAACTATGTCTACAAACATACGTTAAACATGAAGGTTCGGAACCCTATTTATAAACATAGTGATCTAAGAACGTTTCCCAGTGGTCAAAAAGTTTGCAGTAAAGATGCTAGAACAATGAACAACTGCTGACTTTGAACAAGTTTTTGATCACTGGGTTTAAACGTAAATGTTTTCATAGTATTATTGACTAAAATGACGGAGATTACAATCAAAGGACTATTAATATAATGCTTGATGAAATAAATTATTAATTATTATTTTATACATAAAGCAATTCATGGAAATACATAATTAAGTTTCTTGTCTTTATAATAATCATGACGCTTCGTATGTTTTACATCCACAATAATGTAAACAAACTTAAAAACATCATTACTAGATGCTTTTAAAATACATGCTGTGGTTAAGGCAGCCTTTACATGGACCCCTAAATAAGTTTCACCTTAAACGATCTTTCATTTGATTGGTTTCTTTGTACAAAGAAACCAATCAAATGCAAGATCGTTTAGGATAAAACTCATTTAGGGGTCCATGTAAAGGCTACCTTAATAGCATTATCCAAATTTAGAAGCCTTCTCTTTAGTTCGATATTTCTCCAAATTCTAAGGAAACATCTCAGGAATAACGAATCTATGCTTGTGTTGACATTATAATACCATTTTTAGTAGTTTTTAAGTCAATCTAAATTTAAATGAAAAATCTATAAATAGCCAGTAGGCAAAGTTCACCATAAGGATGCTAGAACAACATTAGAAACGATGTTCTAGCATCTTTACTGCAGACTCTGAACAAGGTTTGCATGCAGGGTAGCACGGATTTACTTCTTCACTGCATGCAGAAAGTCAGAAAGAAAAATTACAAATGTTTGGAGTGAAAAAATAAAATATGTAAATTACGAAGATCAAAGTTATAAGGTAAAACAATACACATACAGTACCATGGCCAAGTACCTGTTGAACTCGACTCAAACTCGACGGACAGAGGACTAGTAATACAATATTCTAAATATTCATCTCTACTACTGTAACTCATTCTTTTTTCTTGAGTAGAATGATACATTAACCATATAATTATATTAAACCTTCGGTTTTTAAAAGTGCACAGAAGAGTGTTGTGTCAACAAGCTGTTGATTGGTTGATTTTTTTGGTACGAGGATTGTTAATTATGTAGTAAGCAAAACAGGGAAGATGCTAGACCAACATCGTTCGATATTGTTCTAGTGTCTTTACTGCTGACTTTGAACAAGTTATCACTCCCTAATTATTCGTAAAACTCGTCATAAGGTGCATACAAAATAAAAGTATCACTGTGGAAGAGGGATTTTTGAGCATTGCGTCAGGATTTGATAGTGATTATTTACTCTTAATAAAAGCAATAGTGGAAATCTAACAACAAGCTTGACATTCCCTTTAAAATCTAATCTCTGTAACAGTGACAAAATAGTTATAATTATAAGTGGTCAGCTTAAAGGTAACTTTCCAAATTTATATAGAAATAATGAGGAAACATTGTTCTTTAACATTTGAAGATAATGATTTTGTTTTGTTTAAACAATTTTGAATTAATCACAACAATTAAATTGTAAAATAACACAAACAATGATCCTTAGCACCTATGCCAAACAACAATACAAATAAAAATACAAGAAATACAGCACATCACAATTATCTCTTAGTAGCCTGTACTTTATTGAGCAAAACGTACATCCAAAGTTAATAATAACAGGTAATATTAAGAAAAAAATGAATCATAAGTAGCATTTTTTAACAGTATACAAAGTGTTTAAACCGGAGTTTTAATCAACACCTTTGCAAAAGCAATAGGATAAAGTTCTGTCCAATGATGTCAACTGTATGCACATTGATCAATAACCATGATTGAGTAAGCGCAAGAGCATGCAAATGTATGCTCATAAAAGTTGAAAAACCTCAGTTTTTTTCTCCGCTGGAGAAACGCCCTACAAACCAATCAATCAGAAATTAGAATTTTAGAGATTATGCAATGTCGTTCAAAGTAGAAAATGGTGCACACCAAGCTGAGTTATCTTGCAAGATTTAAAAAAAAAAGAGATTTGAAGATAAAAACTTGAAAATTGAATCGTGCGACAGTATGTGCTGCAAGCAAACTCATACACAAACCTGTCCAAGATAACAAAAGGTCAAAATTTTCAGGACACATGAAAATTTCTAAAGAAATCCTTGCTGTACCATTTGAAATTCTGTTTTTTCTTTCCTTTCTATGAGTATTACTGCACCCACATGCATTTTGTATTTCTATATTTGCATGCAAATCATTATCTTAAGATGTCCACTCGTGTGGACGATCATGATATCAGGGTTTGAGAAGTGGTTTTTGAGCGTAGACCAGTAACTTACTCAAAAATCTCTCCTCTGCAGTGATTAAATACCCTTAATTTGACTATTCGATGTAACAACTCCATCATAAGGACATATAGATTAAAAGACCGATCTCAATATGGAACAACAAAGATTGAAAGAAAAACTTCTTAAAACCAAAGAAAAAACTAAATAAACAATATTATTTTTTTACAATTTCTTATATAAACAACTTAATGAATAACATAGTACCACAAATGTGTGATGAGATTCACCGTTCAAATTATTTAATTAGGTTAATTGTATTTAAACAACAACAAATCATTATCAGTTTGAATAGTAAATCATAGAATGCAAGATATTTATA
>JAULBZ010004969.1:0-13993 GCA_032360805.1 Neoturris breviconis | reverse complement strand
ACTTATCATCTGAAAAAATTGAGGAAGAAGCTTCACCAACATACAAAATGTCTGCCAAAACAAGTTCATGGTCAAAGTCTACTAGATAAGCTAATTTTCAAAAATCCAAATGTGAGTCTGGCTAGATTCTTACTGAATTTAAAAAAATTGTAAGTCAACAAAAATCATGAGAAAATCATGAAAAAATAATTTTGGTGAATGTTCGAAAACTTTCAAAGTCTCCACTTTTGATACTAATTTTTGTGTGTACTAATTTTTGTGTGTACTAATTTTTGAGCATACTAATTTTTGTGCTTATTAATTTTTGTGCTTATTAATTTTTGTGTGTACTAATTTTTGTGTGTACTAATTTTTGAGCATACTAATTTTTTTGCGTACTAATTTTTGTGCGTACTAAGTTTTGTGCATACTAATTTTTGTGCGTACTAATTGTTGCGCATACTAATTTTTGTGCGTACTAATTTTTATGGGTACTAATTTTTGTGCGTACTAATCTTTGTACATATTAATTTTTGTGCATGCTAATTTTTGTGCATACTAATTTTTATGCGTACTAATTTTTGTGTGTACTAATTTTTAAGCATACTAATTTTTGTGCTTATTAATTTTTGTGTGTACTAATTTTTTGTACTAATTTTAGTGCGTACTAATTTTTGTGGGTATTAATTTTTGTGTGTACTAATTTTTGTGCATACTAATTTTTGCACGTAATAATTGTTGTGCATACTATTAATTAAACTTGTTCTTGTAAATGTTTTAAAAAACAAAGAAAAAAACCCACCCAATTTTATGATAAATCCATTTTGACAACGTTTCATGATGACTGTACTCACTTGATATTGCTTGATAAGATAAGAAAAACCTTGTCAAAAATGGATTTGTGTAAGTGTAAAATGTAAGTGTAAAAAAGGAATGATACCTTCCAGGACATTGTCACTCATGTTTTCATCCAGTAATGTTGTCAATGTCTCAACTCTTTGTGGAATACTTGACATTATTAATTCATACAGTTGAGTCAGTTTGAGAACTTCCCAACCAAGCCATTTCCTTGCTTCATCGCCTAATCTGTATCTATTCTTACGATCTTCATGTCCTTGTACATATTGACGATAATCATTTAAATCTCTCTCATAAGACTAAAATGAAATAAGAAATAAAGCTGACTCAAAATAAATGCAAATAATCAGCGATTTTCTAACATAACTCAATCTAAAAAGCCTAAATCAAAATGCTCCAAAATCCCTCCTCCACATAGATTATTTTCTCTTATTTTGATCACTGTAGTACCGTGTAGAATAACGTTTAGTGAAAATAGCCTTATTCACCATGAAGGTCTCAGAATATTTTCTGATAGATTATAAGGTGATGAAATAGCAGCAATTGTGAATGTTCAAAACCACTTTAACCAGAAGTGTCTACGAAGACAAAATAACTTTTGTAGTTGGAATCTAAACATTTGACTTCGAACTTCACTCTTCAGTGTTTTAAATAAAAGCAAATACTCACTAGAAAGCCTGAAGCAATACTCAAAAAACTCTCCTCCACAGTGATTATTTGTTCTTATTTCAAACACTGCACTACCCATGCCTATTGTTTTCCTGTTGTTTATTCGATTCAATTATGCATAATTTAGTTTCATATTGAAAACTATCTCCTGGCAATACCTCCTCTCCTCCAACATTTGGCTCCAAGCAATTTTTATGGGTTTTTCTAAGATAATGTGCTCTTTTTTCGGATATTGAGAAAGTAATAAGTCAACTAACACAATATTGATTGGTTTCAACCAAAAAAAACAATAAGTTGCATGCCAATTAACAATGTACTCTTTTCTGTAGATACCCTCCATGTTTAAACAGTGTTCGAAGAACAAATAATCACTGTAGAGAAATGTTTGAGAAAAAATCCCTCTTCCACAGTGATTATTTGCTCTTATTTCACACACTGTTTATAAAATATAAATAGTTCCATACTTTAGAATGAAGAATGTATTCTTCTGATTTATAAAATATGTCTTGAATTGGTTTTCGATGTGCTGGTAGTTCTTCATTAAATTTCTAAATCGATAAAATTAAGTTTAAGTTAATATTTTACGATATGCAGTATAATCAAATTAATTTAACGAGCATTAGGAAGATTTTCTGATTAAATTTGATAGATTCAAGACCTAGTACTAGACGTGGATTTGGAACCATCAACATCACACATCTGATACTCTCTATTGAAAATTCCAGGATATCATATTTTTATCACATGCAAATGCTCATATGAATGCAGAACAAAACCATGATTAGTCAAAATATATTTTTGTCTTTTTTGCAGAATGAGAGGATAATGAGACCCAATGCATATGCATAGATCATAACAAAACTTTGTTTGAAAGGAAAATGCTGTATGATGTCAAAATTCTTACCTTATACTTTGCATACAGATTTTCCAGTTCAACAGTTTCAGATGGTAAAACAGTTTCCTTCTTTAACTCACAATAAACATTTATCAACCACATGAATTCAGTATCTAATGCCTCCCGAAGTTTTGTAATATCGTCAACACTTGATTTGGTTGTTGGTATACGACCTTGAAGTTGTATACCTGCTTGTTCCCAGTGTTCAATAACACGATTCGTTTCAGTCACATCAACATCAGGTAAATTCAAAACAGCTGCTTTTAATTTGTTAGCTGTGTTGGTGGATAGTTCATGTTCTTTCCTTAGAGCAACAAGATCTTGACATTCTGCCATAACATCATCAGGATCAGTCGTTATGCCATGTTGAATGATTAAAGAATATTCTATATTAGTTAGCCATGCACTTAAGTCGTTGGCCACTAAAAGAACACTGCGAGCATGATTGAGTCTGAAACAAAACACAACAAAATAATGAAAACTATTACCAAGCCTTAAAAGAACTGCCAGACATCACTTGTGGAAAAGTGTATTGAAATTTAGTTTCCACTTCTTCACAGGTGAGTTATTATCATGCTTAACCCTATTCAGGCTGGGCTTTTTGGGGCTCTAAATAGCTGGGCATTACCATAACTTCTGCTGAAACCATGCTGTAGTGTTGAACCTTTCTAGAAAGTTAGCTTAACTTGGGTCAACACATAAGAAACATATTAGCATAATTATTTTTTTGATGACGTCATTACTTATGATGACGTCATTAAGGCAAAACAGGTGGTGCAAAAAACGTTTTCAAGTGAAAAAAAATTTGGTTGCCAAAATGTGTTAATTTTTTGAAAATAAATTTTTACCACCTGTCAAATAATTGGTTGCTAAGGGAAATTTATCCCTAGTTACCAAAGTTTTTTTAACAAACATTATCGTAGATAAATTGTTAAGTTATTGGAAAAGTATGATGGGGGGGTGGCTGAATAGGGTTAAATACCATTAATTCAAACAATGAAAAATAACTTCTTTAAGGCCAATCTCCATGCAGCGACCCGTCAGCGATCGTCAGCAATTGAGCGCTATTCAATCTCCATTTTTGTTGCACAAAAAGTGTAAACAACGAAACTGCGCATGCTCACAACTGATGCAAAATATACCTTTCAGTCCATTTCTTCAGTCTATAACTGACCACATTCCATTTTTCAATAAGTATGGTCATCTTATATTTCAATGTGATGTCAATAATGTGACTTTCTTCTAATACTAATATTTCATACTTTGGTTGTAGTAAATTTTCAAGATGATGTTTCGTTTCCTTCATAAAGTAGAAATTTAAATCATTATAATCAAGCAAGCCTGAATATAACTGCCAGATATCGGCTGTAGAGGAGTGTTTATTAAGTATAGTGTTCAGCTTAAAAAACACTCCTTCACAGGTGATGTCCAGCAGTTTAATTCAAGCTTACCAAGGACAAGGAAATCAGCAACATCATATACTTTGAATGTTTCCAAGTATAACACCACCTGTAATTAATGAAACTGGACACATCTATTTTATTCCACAATAATTATCATCTTAACATTTAAAATGTATATATTTGGGAGAAGGTCTTACATAATGCATAAGCATAATAATCTGTTGCTTTGTGGTCAGATATCACTTGTAGAGGAGTATATTTTAAGTACAGTTTTCAGCTGCATGGAGAAGGAAGGACGTCAAAAAAACATTATTTTTACTAAACAGATGACTACTATTACCCTAAAGAAATGAATTCATGGGAGCATTTTTTTCTCATTGGGAACTAATTCCAATGTTGATAAGGATTCAAAAATAGTTTGTCCAAATAACTGATTGAAAATTTTACCTCTGATTCCTTTATTTCTGGTAAAATTGTATCTGCATCAACATTGAGGCTACTCTTTTTATTTAGCATTATTTCAATATTATTAAGATCATGGAGCAGCTCTTCTACTGATTTGTTTATCACCTATGTAAATACAACAGTAAGAATAGTTAAAAGTTTCTATAGGCCTCCTGGGAGTACATGAACTGTGTAATCAAGACTGAATATAACTACTAAACATCACCTGTGGAGAGTGTTTTTGAGTAGTTCTCAGCTTTAAAACTGAAAACTATACTAACAAACGTTCCTCCACAGGTGATGTCCGGCAGTTATAAGGTTGGTAATTGAAATGTTTATATGACATTGGTATGCGAAATATAATTAAGTTTATATGTAGGCAGTGTTAATATTATTGCATGTGTAAGAGAAGTGTTCTACAGAGCAATATATTAAGTTTACCTAATGGAACCAACATTTTGCAGGATTATAATTTTGGGGGATCAAGAATTCGCTAGATAAATTATAACAGATTTCTTTCTATGATAGGTTAGGCGTTCCAGAAGCATTTTCATTATGCAGAATGTATAACATGATTAGAAGGTTGGAGTTCGGCTTGTTAGATCAGTCAGTTATATTAACATATAGTAAGTAATTTATCAAAATAAATTTTACAGATAACAGTACTGAGTCAATGATCTTGCAATGGATTGATTTGCAAGCTAGTTGACATTAAGGTGGGGTTCCACTACAACGTTTTGGTCACCACTTATCAGTTTCTTTAATAGAAGTATCAGAAGAAAAAAAAATTTAACTAAAACGGTAAAAATTAAAATGTTCAGAAAGAAATCATGCTCATCTCATTTAAACATTACGAAAGAGTTGGAAATAGTATATCTGGGTATATCAAGACCTGAAATGTGTTTAGAAAAAAAGATTTTGCGACCCGTAATAGAAATATGTCATAGTGGAACTCCGCCTTTACACCTTTACACCTGTGTAGTTTTATATATTATGTTGAATATGGTCAAAGTTGCTTTTGTAACGAAATTTTGAATTGTCCCTGATAGATAAAGTCGGTGTTTGAAATAAGAATAAATTATCACTGTAGAGGAGTGATTATTGGGCGTTACTTCAAGCTACAATGCCTGAAGATATGCTAAAAAATCCCTTCTCCACAGTGATTATTTTCTCTTATTTCGAACACCGATAAGGCAAGAATCAGATTTACTACACTGCAGGGCTTGAAATAATTGCCTGTCATCACTGTGGAGGAGAGATTTTCAGAATATTTTCAGCTAATTTGGCTAAATACAAAAATAGAATTTCACCTGATCTTCTTTTGTCATATCATTTGAAATGCTTGTTGGCGATAAAGGTGTTTCTTCTAAAGGAACTTGTTTATATGGTGATTCCTCAGCAGGTTGCTCAGTCATAGGAATGACTTCGTCAAGTGGGTCTTTCATAGGAAAATCCAATGGTGATTCTACAACAGGTTGTTCACTCATAGAAATAACTTCGTCAATTGGATCTTTCATAGGGAAATCCAAAGGAACTTGATATTGCTGAAAATATCAATAACAGAATGTATCAAAAAGAAACAAAATCAAGAAACATCTTGAAATCAAGAAACAAACCAAACAATTTCAAAGAGTTCAATCTTCTCTATATCTCTTTTTCTGCTTTCTGTGATTAGAATATTAATGATCAGAAAGAAAGATTATAGCTAAAGACAGAAAGAAAGTCCAAAGCTATGCTCAAAATGATTATTTATTGTTATCTCCAGCAATGATGATACTGGAGACATGATAAATCTTACCTCTTGTTGAGTTTGAGAAAATATATCTTCAGCTACCACATTCATATCCAGTTGAATTGCTTCGTCTTCATTATCAGTTGTAGTTGATGGATCAAGGTCGTTTTCAAAATCTTTCAATAACTGATCTACATCTCTTTCTGCTGTTGAAATCAATTCTGGTGCTTCAACCTTAAATAGCATAGATATTTTAATATTTTTTTATATGGTCTGTGCAGAGAATGGAAATGCAATAGTTAACTTGTAGGCTGACATTATAATTTCAATGGTCTCTTTCAAGATACAGAATTACGTTCAATCACGGGGCTTCGCCACAGAAGGGGGGTTCGCAGGCCCTATTTTAGGCAAAAAGTGAGTCCGAATATCTGATGCTGCCCCTGTAAAAATAGGAGGAAAAGTGCCATTTTTGCTCAAAATCTATCAAAAATTGCCCCTTTTAACTTATTTGGTTTCATTCCTGACCCCTGCCCTCAAATTCTATAAAATGGCCTGTGTTGGCCATTTTTCAAGTGTTAGGCGGACATTGACTTATAGGAGGTGGTTGATTATTCAAAGGATGTATGAGGGGTGTTGCACACTATGGTACAATGATAAAGTATATCATTTCAATATAAAGGAAAATAAAGGGCTTTAAAAACAATTATGCCCACGGATCAAAATAATTATTTGAGGACACTATCATCAAATAAAAGACAGAATAGATAATTTCCTCACCTTTTCAACATTAGGGCTTTTTAGGATTTTAAGACTAGTAAATACTTCTGATGAATTTAGTGCTTGTTTAACATGCCATTGACGATTCTTCCAAAGAGTAAGTAGGTGCTTGTATTGTATTTCAATCCTAAAGAGAGAACAAAACTATCATACAACTCTTGGAGCCAAAAGAGGCATAAATTGATAAAATACCAATTTTTGTAAGGAATTAATTGTGCATGTTAAAGTAACAAATTCTCTTTCAACCCTATTAAAACTAGAGTTTTTAGGGGCTCCTCAACATTAGGGGAGGCAGATTCCGTTATTATAAATGGGAATTTATAGACCAGAAAAAATATTTTACGGACTAGGTCTTGAAGGCTATTTTAAAACGTATTTTTAGCTTATTTTTTATGCACTTTGTCGTTTCCTCTAGTCAATGTGATTAACAATTTACAGACCGGAAGCTGCATAAATTACGAATCAGTTCATAGAAGATATTTTTTAATCAGGTCAAAATTTAAATTCCCACAACTTCATCCCCTAGGATTATTTTTCCATATTTGGGCATATTATTGTTTCCTCTTTCGAAGAACACCAACATGTAAATATTTTGAATAATTCTTATAGATACTAAGTAATATTCGATGATATGTCATATTTTTACCAAAGGGGGCCAATTTATGACGTTATCAAATAAATGCTGAGGTCATCGCACTTGTAAAAAATAATTTTGAAGCTAATGGGCCAAGTAATATATCTGCCATGTTTCAAAGTCTAATTGTTTATTGTTACAGAGATATGGCCCAGAATGTAACCACAGGCCAAATTGATCAACAAAGAGGCCATAAAAGCCCATGTGAAATAGCATCAAATTACATCTGAACAATCAATATTTACTTCACTTGTAGCAATACAGAACTTTTCCATTATTATGAATAATTAAGGAATAATTTAACTAATGAAGGCAATTAAGGCATAAATCAACTAATGAAGGCAATTAGAACATTTTCATGCTCTTTCATTGAGAGGTGTAAAAATAAGGTAATTGTTTTACCTAGTAGCAAGTTCTTTAGCTTCGGCATCTGGTGCAGGTATAACAAAACAAACAGACGGTACTTCCAATTCTAAACCAGATGGAGGAGACACCTGAAATTAAGATAAAATATGAATTTAGTGTTTGAAATAAGCGCGAATAATCACTGTGGAGGAATGATTATTGAGCAAATCTTTCCTCTCCCACTGTAATTATTTGGTTTTATTTTAAATGCTGAGGTAATAAAATACAGTTAAACATATGTAATTTAAACATGTATAATCCAGTGTCCAAGATAAGAGCAATTAGTCACACAAATCTCTCCTCCACAGTGATCAATTGCTCTTATTTAGAACACTGTAATTTGAACTTTTCTTAATTCAAACACATTTGTCTTCAAAGGGGCCCTAATTACAGGAAATGTGGTATGTACGTTTTTGTACTTCGAAGGAGAGTTCAATATTCCAATAATTAAATGCATGTTTAGTATCATAAAATTTTAATATTTTTGAAACTATAAAAATAAACAAGCATCTATTAATCAACATGTGAATTTAATGGATAAATACCTTCCAGCGGTATGGATCACTATTATCGGTTAAATCTAATTGTTCTCCACGACAAACAACATCCTAAGATTTAAACATTATAGTAAACAGTCATAAGCAGAAATATACATAAACTAGTAAGAAGAACTTGCAATTTGTTGTTGTATTAAAGAAACAAATCAACTACAAGTTTAATGGACTATATCTTTTTCAGGTCTGAATAGTCGTATTTTAATTAATTTTGAGGTCTGAATGGTTTTTTTTTAGGGATAGGTTATACATTTTCACCCCAGAGTGAAATCATCCCGGTCTCTTAACAAACTCTTATAAGTGTATACACATATCGGGTGAAATTTCACCCCCATATTTGAGCATGTTTTTAACGTGTATACAGAAAAATCATTTCTGGATGTAACCAATGAATTTTCACCAAAACTCACCACAAGAATGAAGTGGTACAATTGTTAATAGGTTTTATATCTAAAGTGAAATTACAATATGAATATAATGGACGAGACTGTGAAGCTAGGTTGGGTCGAATTTTTGAAGAAAAAATCTTTTAACATTTTAATCAACAAAATGCCAAGCAGTTACAGGAAGAACTGGGGAGAGTTTTACCTCGACTACGTGTAACCTACCCCTTAGTTATTTTTTAGAGATCACTGGAAGTTACAGAAGGATACGAATTGTCTCAAATATATTATATATGTCAGAAACCACTTTTAGCTAAAGCAATATGTAAACAAATCCAATAAAAATGTAAAACAAAAGAAAATGAAATAAAGCAGAGTTGCAACTAGTTGGTCTCTTTTGTATGAAAACCAATCAATTACAAGGTAGTTGACTCAGTAACACAGTGTTCGAACTAAGAGCAAGTAATCACTGTGGGGTCAAAAATCTCTCCCCTACAGTGCCTATTTATTTGCTCTTATTTCGAACTTTGTATTTCTCTGTATATAAACCCCTCTGAATAACAACCTATCATCGTGTGACTGACAAAGAACTAAAATACCTTACAAACATGAAGCTTAAACAACTCACCTGTGGGGAAGTGTTATTTTAGTATTATTTTCAGCTTCAATGCTGAAAACGATACTAAAAAAACACTCCACCACAAATGATTTTCAGCAGTTATGTTCAGGTTTGAATCTATTACTTACAGCTAGATATAACAGATTACACTTAACATACCTGTTCTTGACTATAATCACACACAGTTAATATAGATTTTGGTTCTTTAATTTTCTGCGAACGTTGCTTTAAAGGAGTCACATCTTTACTTAATTTCTGTAAACTACTTGCAACACCTTTATGATCCATCAATTCTTGACGAATCTCCTAAAAGAAAATAATCAATAATTTTGTGATGATAATAAACATTCTTTGAAATAATTATTTGAGGAAACTTTGATCAGATTGTCCAGAAAATAATTATATGAGGAAATTTAGCATTCAAAAGAGACATCATTTTTGAGCATAAATTCAGACTTCACAGCCTAAAGCTGTGCCAAAAACCACTCCTTTATAACGATTAATCACTCTTATTCCAAGCGTTGAATTTTCTATCAGATCTCTAAAGTAGCAGAGGATAATTTTTGAATCTCAAAATAGGATATGAGGAAATATGGAAGGCTTGTACATTGGTTAGAACATAGGGTTTTAAGTATTACACCACGCAAGTGCTAATGTTCAAACGAATATTGATGAAAATGAAGAAATCAACGAAGATGATAGGTTCAATTTTTTGTTCGTGTTTTTGCTGATCAAGAATCTAATTAATGTGCATGGAACTAAACCAACAAAGATCTATATCGTAGGCTTAAGAAAGATAAAGATCATCATATTTTTAACAGATAATATTGGAAAGGCCAGTTTTTATCAAGTTTAAGATGATGGCTTTGTCATACAGTGAGCAGAAAACTTGTTTTCAACGTTGTTCTGGCATCTTGACTTTGAACAAGTTTTTGCCCAGTGCATAGAGTCTATTTTAGAACAGATTTTTCTCGAAATGACATTTAATTATATTAGGAAACTTTTCATTTAAAATTATTTATTCAAGAAAACTTGTTGTTTTTAGGATAATTATTAAGTTTTTAAATTTTATTTATCAGTTTAGCAAGTGTGGGAATTGTGGGAAATTGATATTTAATTACTTTAAAATCAACAATTATCTTTCAAGTTAAATTATTCTATCCGGGCAAAAGAGAATGCACAAGTACAATATATGTAACAGAGAGTAATCACACCTTAATTGTTTTTATTTCAAGCATTGCAAGCAGTATTTAAAATAAGAGCAAATAAACACTGTGGAGGAGAGATTTTTGAGCATAGCTGGTACAGCATAAAATTTGTGTTTACTTTCTGCTTCCATATATAGACCAGTCATGTTACCCTATGTATAATCCCTTTTAGTATAAATAATGTACACATTTTTTAAATTCCCTCAAGTTTAAAAGGACCTAATTTTTTGCTCATATTTTAACTACTGCTGTTAGTTTATTATTAATTCCCTCGCCTATAAAAGAATCTTTAAAATATTAATCAGGTTCTAATGCTCATTTTTAAATACATTCATTCAGTTTATCAGCAAGAAAAACGATAACTTTAGAAATACTACCATGTATATTGTTAAATTATTTATCAAATTTAAACATCTATGCTTCTGACCTAGAAGCTTTTATTTACAAGAGATTTCTAAAGCAAAATTAAACACAGATTTTTTCATTGTGTCTGTCATTCTTTCTTATTCACAGTTAGTAACTTATAAAGAATTAAGTTCTTTTATACCTGACGAAATTCTAACAAATCCTGCATAACATTAGCAAATCTCCCTTGAGTTTCTTCAACTGACCATGATTTTAAACCTTTGAAAATAAATCCAAATTTTTCATTCTGACCACCTTCAAGTTGCTCACTGAATCCTAGCTTCATTAAAGTTTTCTTTGAGTAAACTATGTGTATTTTCCTTTCAGATTTTGAAATCCTAAGCACAGGTTTTAAGTCATTCGATGATAGTTCTTTTTTAGGGTATTGTAATTCATCGTGTTTTTCTTTCCAATATGTACGATGTAGAAAGTCGAAAAATAATTTATCTGTTTGTTTTTGTTTTTCCCGCTTGTCAAGTTCGCCATCTTTGTTTACATTCGCACGCACGTGTGACCTTCCTCGTGTACATTTTTTTAACAGAAGAAGTAATATATATATTATACAACTCTCAAGTATTATTATAGCTACTGTTATCGGGAAAGTTTCGTCAACAAAATCTAAGTTTTCGTTCATCTTGTATATACCAACAACCGATCGTTTTGATTGAGAAGGTTTCAATCGAGATACATCTGCCAAGTTCTATATCCTATTTAAAAAGCTCTACTCTCTAAATTCATAAGTCCTTCAGTTTCTCTCCAAGCACATAAACATATTTATGTCTAAAATCCATAAGGCATAACTCTGTTACTACAAACTTTTCAATTTCTTCATGTTTATTTACTAGTTTTTGCTCGTATCTCTCATGTTCCTATTCAAAACACGCGCTGTTTTTAGTTTACTATTTTCAAATATATGATGTTGATTTATTCATTAATCGAAAGGTTCAGGGAATCACCTTCTATTAAATGCTCGAGATAAAACATTCTTGTGATAAAAACAAAAGAATCGTTGATCGTTTTACCGATTTTACCAAAAGGGGTGTGTGTATTCTCAGAAAATGTTTGAGCAGCAAACGTGATAACTTGCGGTATTAATGGTTGGAACTTCCTTGTAGGTAGGTACCGTGTATGCGTGCAGGTAAAACTCCGTGAATGCACACAGAAGTAGATAGCATAAGATAAAATTATTATTTTAGAAAGGTTTTATAGGTACGTTCAAGAAAAATAAAACACGAGTAATGAAAGTGCTTGTTTGTAAACAAATCGTGTAACATCTGTCTTAGCACGGAAAACACACCTAACAGCACCACAAATAAAGCCACTTAAGACGCGGTTTTAATGAAATTGCATAACTACGCCATATATAATGATTTCGCCGACATATAGTCTGCTTCCGCCAGTGTTCAATAGTGGTCATGAAATAGAAAATCAATTTAGGATGTCGCTAGTTACATCGATAACGGATGATGGCTTTTAAAAATAGGAAATGCGATTATTAGATTCAGGTGACGTCGTTTCCAACCAATGTAACGGCTTCATTTAGAATTCGAGCGAACGAACTCGCCTAGTGGAGATCCGAAATAGGGTGATTATGTGACTTTAACACTGTAACTGTTCAGGAGTCTTTTGAACTGTTTGTACATAATAAATAGCTTCATTATGCAGAATTCAACTGGCACCATTATATATTTCTAGCTAATTGGAAAATACCACCCAGTGGGCACGCGACGTAAAACGTCGTTTCGCGACGTCCAAAGGTTTAGCCTGTTCCGCAGACTCTCCCCGCGGCAAAAAAAAGTACTGTATCGCCAGCGTTTTCCGCCAGACATCAAGTTTGTGGAACAGGTTACCAAAGGTTAGGCATCCTTTCGAAATGTCAAGAAGGCCTGGAGATGCTTTGGCAAGCGATACATAGGTTCAAAAGACGTTGTTTTCATGTCTAGACGCCAAGCAAGCTCGTCACCAGAGTTTCGTGACGTATTCGTGACGTCATGAAGTGTTGGGAGACGCGGTTGGACGTTAAAACGACGTTTATTCGATCTTGAATTGATGCTGTGTCAGCATAATTAAATGAAAGTATTACCAGTAGAATATGTATGAGCTTAACGACAGTATCGACGTCATTTAAATCTGCTCCATGTAACATCGGTTGTAATCGTTGTACATGTCCAACTAACCATTTCTCATATGCAATCGCTTCAGTGAAGAACTGAGAGAGAAACACAAATAAATACTGACCAAACTTAATGACCTTTCAAACTCATTCCCAGGGGTTTCTTGCATTTTCAAAATACGCCGCTCCCCGTATTTCAAAAAGGCAAAAAAACCTAGGAACGAATCTAGAGAATATTTGTTTGTAATAGATAGTAGTATAATTTCGCACAATCTTCGAGTTGGATCTAGAGGGATATAACTGACATGGAACAAGCTTAGACATTTAATAACTTATGCAGATGACAAAGAGACAGAAACATTACGTCCTTGGTAATGAGCCCATTTAAATCGATAGTAATGAAGTGTGGTTATTGTGGTCAAAGCACATAAAACATTAGCACTGTCGATAAGGTTTAGATATAAATCATAACTCCTCCTCCAATATTAATGGAATTAACAAATATGTGATCAACATCAGAATTTATATTTACCATTAACGTTGATTTCCACTAAGCGAAATATTCCGCGCGAAAGCCGAACGAAGATATTCCATTGGTAGAAACTGACGTAGAATCACTGACGTCCCACATCGTGTGACATTGAATTCTATTGATGAAATGTCGCCTTTCGCCCGGAATTTTCCGCCTAATGGAAATCTACCAAAAGTGTAACTGTAAATGATTTTACAATTTTTTCAAATGCCATAATGCTGACTCAGCAATCATCTTCACAAATAATACTTTGAATCCCTTTTTACAAACTAACCTTTTGGTAACGCTCTGTGTTTTTACAAACTAACCTTTTGGTAACGCTCTGTGTTTTTATAATGTGTTTGAAAAGCAACTTGCAACTGACATAACCACGACCATTGTGT
>JAULBZ010004968.1:0-13994 GCA_032360805.1 Neoturris breviconis | reverse complement strand
CTTAACGTATATAACAAATAACTTCCTTGCCAAAACAAGCGCAAACGTCGAAACGACCTTCATTCTTTGCTTTTTCTTTACTTTTCCAGTAAAGAATCGATCCGCTTCCTGAATCGTGTGAATTTTCGATTCGTGTCGTGTTCCTCCGCTTTTTTGCCGTTTATAAAGATTATTTGGCAGAGCCTTACGAAGGCACTTCACCTTTGTCAAATTTTGCTTATTTTTCATTTTTTAGCACTCCACCGCATATTTTTTTTATTTATTTTTTTGTGCTTATGTTAGGCTCTGCGGAGGAGAGTATCTTTCGCTGCAAACTTTCCCCCTGAAGAAAATCAACCTTATATCACCTTGCAATTGATCGCTTTCACTTCTCTACTTTTCTATGCAAACATTTGGAGATAGAAGAGAGCAAAGCCTTTAACCCTTTAATCCAGGGGGATGGGGGGAGGGGGTAACTACTACTACCCCAGGCTCTCTACTATCCGAAAATGTAATAAATATTTGCATACGTCATTATTTCATGAAGAATGTGAGTATCCAATCGCAGTACCAGTGAAAACCTGACTTCGAAGGCGAAAATAAAAATTTAGCTAGAACAATTAATTACATTGTTATATTTGCTAATTATGAATGTTTTATTAACTATTACATAATAAAAGGCCTTTGTAATGCCTCGCAGATCAAAATAATTCCGAATTTAAACAATTTTCTTTTCAAAAATTCCGGTCCCGAAGGCCAAAAGTGGTCCTGGGTCCGTTTGGAGGAAATGAAATCAAACAGTTGTGTAAGTAATATACACAAACAGCTCTGCACGTAACATGAAATAAAATGTTACATATCTGGTTAAATTCTCGACACAAACCAAAGCCTTGATATATAGAAACATTGTCAGACATCATTAAAAGTCTTCTTCCCGTCTATTATATTTCAAAATCTTGTTCAAAGTCCGCAGTAAAGTCGATAGACATTGAAAATATTGTTGTCCACATGTTGAGCCCACATTGCTGCTTCTGAATATGATTTTTCTTACTGGGATGTAAGAAACTTTCTTGGTGGTACCCATGCCGGAACACGACGTTGGAACAACGTCAAAACGATGTCGCTCTGGCGTCATGTGCTACTGTGACAATCAAAATATAGCTACCTGGCTCGGTTACACAACTTCTCCAGCTGGTAGCATAGCTTAGATCAAATCCAGTCATTTTTCGAACACAATAACATGTTACCGATCCGGAAATTGGAACGCTGACACCATTGATATCCGGGTCATTAGCTTTCCTATTTTCACAATCCATTATACAGTCAGCAATAGTAGCTTTCACCCCAACATTAATTTCACTGGACATTACACACCCACCAGGTAATAAATAACATACTGTATCTATAAAATTTATATATTTAAGCCTTATATAACTGCTGGAAATCACCTGTGGAGGAGCGTTTTTCTTTTAACCAATATATTGGCTTCATTTAGTTGGTTTCTTCGTACCATAGAAACCAATCCTTGGAAATTTCATTTTGCTTGAATTTATTCAGATTTAGTTACTTCAATGCTGAGAAAGTCAACTTCGCTCTCATGACCTTTTATAAGGCCCTGAGAACGAGGTACTAAGAAAGTTACCTTTGGAAAGAAAATTGGGATGGTCGTCAACCCTATTAGGCATGTAACGCCGTCAAATGTAGTAAAACAGATGTCCGTAAGTAAACGTAGATAAATGTAGTAAAACCTTCGACATCAGTAGCAAACTCTGACAAATGTAGTAATATCTGTAGTAACGACATATGTAGTAACACCTGTCGACAAATGTAGTAACGCTGTTACGTGTAGTAATACTCTTAATTGACGATAACTGTAGTAAACCAAGAATACATACCTAGTATTGTTTTTCTAGCATATAATATGATGGAACGTGACAAACTCTTGTTAATAACCGCGCGTTTTTTTCAAACTCTGTTCTAAAAATAGATCTTGGGCAAAATGTGGAAAATGGTTCGTTTAACCGTAGACCTATTAAGGTTTAACTTGAAAGTTTCCAGTTTTAGCATTTTGAGGGAGCTGATTTCGAATTTGGGTGTTATTTTTTTAAATATTATTCCAGAAATAGATTTTTGGGGCTAATTTAGGTCAATTTAGGCAAAATATTGAAAATGGTTCTTTTATCTTGAAAGTTTCCAGTTTCTGACCGGTAAATATTACAAAACATGCTGAATCTTATGACAATATTTTTTAGAAATTATAACGAAAATTTGAATTTTAAGAATTAAGAATTCAATATAGCTAACAATAGATTTATATTTGCTCAACTTTGTAACAATAATATAAACGAAGAGTATTAGATTCTTCCGGCATATTGCACCAGGTTACCGGCATATTGCACCAGGTTACCGGCATATTGCACCAGGTTATCAGCATATTGCACCAGGTTACCGGCATATTGCACCAGGTTACCCACAACTGACATTTTTATCCGATATTTGTTAACACATCGGAATTTTGTCCGACTTTTTTAAGCAGTTGTAATTTTTATTTTTTATGTATCAGATAAAAGAAAGCAGGGCTTTCATTGTATTAGCTATCATTTTGTGTGTCGCTGAAAATGTATGATAAAGCCGGATGCTGGATGCCGCATGTCAGATGCAAATGTCGGGTTCCACATGCCGGGAAAAGCTAAATGGCCATAAACGAGTGCTTTGTTTGAAATCAACGGTTAAAACAAAATTGTTTCTACTACTGTATATATAACCAAAGATGTAGCCATATGACAAAACTTGAAACAAAAGCAAAAAACGAATGGTTTGTCAATATAAATAGAAACATTTTAATAATTATTAAGAATGTTAAAGAGTGATAAAAAGAAGAAACCAATCAATTGCATTCTCTTAGCTATTAGGGTGAAATTCATTTAGGGATCCATGTAAATAACCACTGCCTAAGGCAAGAAACGTAAGTTACAAATGATATCTAAAAACATCTAAAAACCAAGCACTTGCTAACGAACGTTTTGAAAATATCTAGCTTAACGCCCTGATATTATGTCGTAAAAATGAGTTGAAAAATGAAATTTTAATGAAAGATTCAGAGAGATTATAGCTGTTAGCAAAGATATTTAACGTGACATTAAAAAGATTTTAAGAATAAAGTGACGTTAAGAAAACATACACTTTCTGTTATAGAGACTTTGAATCAGTGAAAGAAAATCGCTCCAGTATTCTGATTTTATTCTCTTTCTTGAGAATGCCTTTATCCTGCAGTATCGAATAACCGGGAAGGGGGGGGGATGGAATAACCGGGGGTTGGAAATTCTTTCAAATTTATTAAGTAGTTTCCCACTTTCTAGAATTGTTATACCACCTGTCAAATATTTGGCTGCTAATGGCAAATAATCCTTTAGTTACCAAAAAAAATTATTTAAAAATGCTCCTTGATAAAATATAGTAAAATACCCAAAATTTCTAGTCATAAGCCATTCATTTAAAAGTTATAACAAAAAATGGAATTTAATACACTTTTCCTAAACAAGTATATTGATTTACTACATTAACAACGTTACTACATTTGTCGACAAGTGTTACTACATTATGTCGTTACTACAGATATTACTACATTTGTCAACGTTTACTACAGACGAGTTTTACTCTACGTTTACTACGTTTACAGATGTCGTTTTATTACATTTGACGATGTTACAGGTCTCTCTACACCATTTCGACGTTTTGTATTCACTGGTTAATAAACCAAATGAAAGCAACATGTTAAACTAACCATACGGTACCTGTGACTACGAAGTGTTAATGTAGTAATATAAGACTACGGAATATGGACGAGTATAATCTATAAATGGACTACGTATTCCCATAAAATTGCGATGGGTGGTTCCGTGGCAGAAAGATTCTCATGTTGAGATCACGTAAAAATACACCAATATACTTATCATAGTCTACTTATCATACATGAAAACGAGGCATTAACTGCTAAAAATAGAACTTGTTGTAGTGCATAGTTTCTTTCTTGGGCAGGGCACTGCACAAAAACAAAGTTATTGCTTCGTCTTCAACATCCATGAAAAAGGTCTGTACACAATCTGTATGCTAATGAGTTATACTGGTCCGTATTTAGTAGTCCTTTATGTAATCCTTCGTATTATTTAAACATTTGACAGCTTGAGTACGTTTCAATATTGAACAGGTGGAAAGTAACACGTTTACAATTGGTTCTTTGTATGTTAAATTCGACTATAACATAGTCAGTCCTGCAGGTGCACTGACGTTAGGTCGATGATCCGGCGTCGTTTTCCCAATAAGGAAGAAAGCTGAATTCGCCATGGATTAACGCATGATATTGGAATAAATAAGTTTTGATTCTAAGATCACGTTGTGGTAACACTCGGCCTTCTTCAAAAGAATATCCGACGTAGTATTTTAGTTTTGAATATCTAATTATATTATCTGTAATCTAGCTCTTCAAAAAATCACAAGTGGATTGAGAGAGTTTAAAGAAGATATGCTTATAAAGATCGACACGAATTCAAATAAGGTAAACGTTCTATTAGTTCCCTGAAGGCATACAAAGTCGGGTCAACGTTGAAACAAATTAAATACGACGTCGTGACGTTGTTTCGACATTGGTCCGATGTCGTGTTGCTTAATGGATTATGCATGGATTATTTTGGAAGATCAACTCAAATCTTTTTAAAAGTGATTTATTTGGTAGTCTGTAGTCGTACATTTCTCAGAGAGCTGCCACGGCTACAATTTAAAATCGGGAATAATCGGGAAATTGGAGCTCAACAAGCCATACGAGAATGCTTCTTACTTCCGCTATGGAAAACGCATGAAAGGCTACTTATTTGGTAGGTTTAGAGAAGCTAAATTTGGATCACATTCAACGGAAATTAAACTGCACAGAAGCATGTCAACAAGTTGGGAATGGATTGGTTTCTTCGGTACGAAGAAACCAATCAATTGCAAGAACGTGGACTCGGTACTCTTCTCCGTAAATTTTATTTTTAAGACGGTCCCTGACTTAACTCTACTGTTAAGATCAAATTCTTTTGCTACGTACCGAAGAAACTAATCTATTGCAAGCTCATTGACCTAGCACCGTTCTGCACATATTCATTTTTGTTAGGGGGTAACGATTGCAAAATTTATTTAATTTTCTTCCAAACATTACCCCCTTAACCTTTTGTCTAGTTTTCATCCATTTTTTATATTTATCTTTCAGATTTTTTAACACATTTGGGGTGCCGCTCTTTGGTGCATTGGTCAACCCGCAACCCTCATAGGTTTCCATCTAGGGTACCAGTTCATGAAACGACTGGAAAAAACTATTCCAGTCAGGCCAGGAATGTCAAAATTATTATTACATTGTTGGCCGTATTTACGCTGACTCTAAGTTAACGCTGGCCTCTTTTACGCTGGCCCTAATTGCCGCCGGTGATTTTGATTCACCACTACTTACAAAATTTGACAAGCAATATACGCCACATGTAAAAACTAATTGCGGAAAACGACCATCAACGAGATCAATCTCCGAAATTTTATCGAGTAGATTAGCATCTTTGGTGCCTGAGACTAGCTGGAGTTAATTGGAAAAATTACTCTCGGGTGCGGCTTTAGCGAAATCTTAGTCCGGCAGTGCTTCCCTTATCTATTAGAATGAGTGCTTTCTAACGGCGGACGAGTTCTGCGTTGCGGAGGATTGAACAACCGGCAATTCGGTGCCAGGCAATTATCCTGCATCGTGGCTAGTACGGACTTGCACCTTTCTTTGGAGAGAATCCGGCGAAACTAAAAGAGAAGCATAGCATACTTAGGACAGTAGGACTTTTTGCAAGCTCGACAAATTCTTCAATTCCAAGAGACCTAGTAACCAGTCTCTTGGAACAAATTCAAATTTTCACACTAACGTAAATTACATGAAATTTGGTACATACACTTGAGCATAAATAATTTGAAGATTTGGTGACGTCACTGGTACCTACCTGCTATGACGGCATCATTTACTGTAAATCTGCAGTCTGTAAAATATACTATCTGGTCTGTGTAAAATATACAATTTGATCTGTAATCTTCAAAAAAATCATATATTTCATTTATTCTTTCCATAAATAACATTTACTTGTTGAAAAGCCTAGCAATAACAGAGACTGTTTTAACAAAATTTCATATTTTCAAAAAATTACCCCCTGTTCAGGATTAAAGTTGGGAAAAGTCACCAAATTTCAATACCATACCATTAAAAGAAAGAAAGTTATCGTAAAATAAAAATGAAAACTTTGTGCCCCTCTTCTCCCCCCCCCCTCCTCTCCAAGGTTTACAGGACGTCAATTTCTGCCAATAGAATATTTTGCCTTTCGCATAAAATGTTTCACCTAGTTTGTACTTTCAAAAGATGACCCATAACATATTGCTTCTTTTAGGTTGTAAATGACATACTACATCCATTCAAAAAAAAATTAACTGGACTACGCGATAATGCTGCTTTTCAAAAATTTGAAATCTATTTTTCTATTCTCCTGAAATTACCTTGTCTCTTCATGTTAGTGCTATGTGCATTACTCTTTGGAGGACTAGGTATTGGTCAGTTTGGAATTGTACATACATTCATTTGGGATATTGATGAACTCAGTCCATCAATGAAAATGGTAAGAACTGGAAAAGACTTGATTCTAAGGTAAGGTAGCTAATATAGAACATAATTATTTATACATGTTTTACCAACCAGAAAGAAGGAAAGCTACAAAACACAGCTTTTCAGACTCCCAAAAATCTCAATTTATTGGCTATGTATTGCTTTGCTGTTAATATGATGTACTTATACTGCACTGCTCATAGTTACTTGATCTAGACACTAGTGAAATGAATCCTAACTACGAAGTGTTGAAGTGCTGTAGTGTTGAAACTTTTCAGAATATTAGATCAACACATAATTAACATTTTGGCATAATTAATTTTTTGATAACGTCATTAATTAGGATGACGTCATCAAATCAAAACAGGTGCTAAAAAAATTGGAAATTATCTCTAGTTATCTATCCTTAGTTTTCAAAATGATCCTAGATGAATTATATGAAAAGTGCTAAAATTTCTAGTCGTATGTGTCAACCAACCCCCCTCCCATTAGGAATAGGGTTAACGTTGTTTCGAAGTTGATCCGTCGTACATATGCTTTAAGGGACTGTTCTCAATACAAGAAAACAAGGCGTTGGCTGCTCAAAGTACAACTTGTTGCAATGTAATAGCTTCCTCGCACAAAAACGAAATTATTGCATTGCACAAGTTCTACTTTGAGATCAACACCTCGTTTTCATGTACTTGTGAAGTCAACACCTCGTTTTCATGTATTTATGAATAGGTCTATAGTAACACGAATTATAAGTAATGAATTTTCTTTTTAGTTTTCTGCATCTTTTCTTCATGGTATGTGTCTTCTTTTTGGTCATTCTGTCCGTTACGATATTACTTGGAGCTAACATGACGCACATGTGCGCTGCTTTAAAAGATGAATCATTCATTAATCAAGTACGTACCCTGCGGCACACGTCAATGTCAACGTTGGTATAACGTCAAAAAGACGTCGCAACGTCATTTTGAGATTTGGCGTTGACTTAACGTTGTGTAAGTGACCGTGTCAAAAATAAAATCTACAGAGGAGAGTACTGAATCAACGATCTTGCAACGAAAGAAACCAATCCATTACAAGTTCGTTGACCTAACACACTTCTGTACAAATTCATTTTCATCGAATTTTGTCAATTTTAGTTGATTTAACCCTACCAAAAAAGTTGGTTTTGGAGATAGTCCTTAATATAGAGTGATTAAATATCTTGTATTTGGCGTGTTTTACGGCGTGTGTGTCGTGTGTAAACCACAAATTAAACAAGTCACTGAAACTTAATTTATTTCTGACGTCATTATATCAAAATCCTGGTGTTTTCAGGTTCGTATAGACACTTTAATGGTCGTAGAAATAGTCTAGTCCAAATAGGAAGAGAAAAAAAGATCAAAAGTTATTCAAATTTGTTGTGGTGACTTAACTACAATCTTTCTATCCATGTTAGCGTGTCTGAGTAAACAACCCCTCAAAGTTGGAACAACTTCACAACCTCGATCTAACGTCAAGCGCCAGCTAGGAAAGGATTCGCAGAAATATTTGTTTTGGTCATATTGAATAGTAATCATCATTTCGGCAAATTAGCTAAAACTTGTGACAGCAATAATAGATACGATGCGACTCTTACTGCGAGAGTGTTTAATTGATTTCTATGGAACGAATAAGCCAATCAATAGTCAGTACTTTTTTCACAATGTAATTTTGTGAGGTTTTGATAACTTTTTTCTATGACTTTTTTCTAATATCTCGTGTTCAGGTTGTTGACGACAACGAAACGTGGAATGGTTATCCATTAGGTCGATACATACATAGCGATCCAAGTGTTGTGTTAAAAGTTTCTGAAATCCTTCCTGAATGTCGAAAAGGGAAATCTTTGTGGAAAATCTTTAAAATAGAACAGTTACTAAATACAACAGGTATCACTGATATCCGACAAGTAAGTTACTAGTGCTACCCTACCGGCACATTACGTCGCAACAACGTCGAAACGACGTCATTTTAGCGTTGATATGACGTTGTTACAATGTCGTGTGCTCGCTGGGTAGAGGGCATGCATGGGAATAAATACAGAGTAGACACGCGACGTTATATCAGCGTCGTAAAGATGTCGTCACAACAACGTCTATTCGTTATTGATATGACGTCATGTGTCGAGATGCAATAACTTTTTTTTCTCCATTTTGTGCAGGGCACTGCAAAATAAAGAAGTTATTTCATTGCAGCAAGTTTTACATTGAGCAGCCAACGCCTCATTTTTATGTATTTCTGAATAAGGCCTGTGTGAAATTGATTATGAATGTGTTTTATTTTATTTTCTAGAAATTTCCGTTGATTGAGAATGTGATCGACACGAGTACTTTGAATTCTAATGATTATCTCCCTCATATTGATGTAAACATATCTCAAAGACACCTTGGATTGTTTACATTTAACAAGAGTTCAATAAATGTATGTGTAATATTTCCGATAAACACACGACGTTAGATTAATAAACGATATCAAAATGACGTCGCGATTTCGTTTTGACGTTGTTTCAATGCTGATCCCAGAGAGCGCTATAATTCCCGAGTGAGGAAGCAGCGCATATTTCCTTTACCTTATGTGATATACGCGGGTCAGTGAACGGGACATAAAATATTAGTGTTTTTTCTTGGCGTAGATGTTCAAAATAAAAAACGAATCATCGGAATTTATTTACTGGTATTTCCCAATTGGAATTAATATATGTGAATTAATATTTACAAGCTACGACGAATTGTCTTCGAAAATGTGCGTCTTTTACGTTTGATGGTTACGTATTAGCTACGTTTATTTTTCAAATTTTAAAAGTAATTTTAAAGGGCTCCAAAAATAGAGGGGGGCGAGACGTTTTTGGTTCGTTAGCTGTGCTCCAGACCTCTCCCAAATCTATTTTTTTGAGGTTTTTCTATATTAAATTATCTAACTTTTGAGCATCCAGATTGATCCAGATTGATCCACGTTGAAAATTGAATGTCAAACTTGTTGATTTGAATTCTTCTCACTCCTGTTTGGTACTGACGTTTGATTTTTAAGTAAATCTTCAAAAATAAATAGTCTGCTATGTTCAAATTTAACTAAGGGTCATGTGTTGCCAGGGTGATATAAAGACACATTCAAAATCAAAGCAAAGAAAATAAAAAACAAGGTGTCAAGTGTAAACAAAACCGGAGATTGTCTGAGGAAATAATAATTTCTACGTCAGTGATGTAAATATTCGTTCGTTCTTCTTGGAAAACTTATTGTAATCTTCCGAATCATCGATCATATCAAACTTCAATCTATAAAGTTTAGTTTGGAAAAGAATAAAGTCGGCCTATTGATCATAATCGTTAAAAAATAAACCAATTCCGCACAATTGTATCGTTGTTTTCATCAGATTTGCCGCGTTACGAAGTTTGATATCAAAGAAGCCATTACATTGTTGCAATGAATTCTGCTGTTTGTTGTCAAAAAAATCGAAATGATGTCCTGTTTTCTGACCTGCATGTCTGTAACTAGAGCGCAGGAGATATGCTGCGCTTCCACACCCGAAAATTATAGCACACTCTGGTTCATCTGAACATAACTTTTGAATGAATAACTATATGACTAGAAATTTTGTGACTTTTCTTAAAATTTATCTATGATCATTTTAATATTTTTTTTGCGGTAACTAGGGATAATTTCCCCTAGCAACCATATTTTCACAAAAATTTAACAAACATTTTTTTCCCTCTTATCTTTGCTTGAAAATCATTTTGGTATATAGTTTGAAAGTACGCAGAGCCTCAAAAAGCCCGGCCTAAATAGAGTTAAATAGGCAGAGGGGAGCTAGCAGAGTCATGCTGCTGTTTAAAACGACACATAAAATAGTTAAACAATGTGTTCGGCTGGATAGCTACCCTAGTGGGCACATGTCGTCGGATGAACGTTGCTACGTGGTTTCAACGTTATTTTCGTTGATCAGATGACGTGCGTGCGTGTAAACGTCTGATTTTGATAGTTAGATCGTCAATAATGCGATGAATTTAAATGTTTACCGAGTGTGCATAAACTTGTTCAAAGTGTTCGACGTTGTTCTAGCGTCTTTACTGCTAACTTTGAGTAAGCTTACTAGGTCAGTGTTAATTTTAGATTAATGAAGATCTTATTTCATTCAAAGTGGAAGAGTTACGAAAAATGTTGAATCGATTTTATTTAACGATAGTGTATTCAAATGCTGTGAGTAAAATCTTATCATTTTATTGGTTCTATTATATATGTACGTCAATCAAACCACGCAGTTCATGTTAACTCTAATTTTAAATATTTTTTAAAAATCATTCTTTTGTCATTTTCTTAATTTTAGAGGGCAACACAGCGTAAAAACCTTTTGCTGAGTACGGTTCAGTATATTCCCATATTTGGACTGTGTATTACCATATATGGCAAAATATACGAGACCGTGTTTGGTAGTAATTCACGCTGTACAATGGTAACTACAACTGTTCTCATTAATTATAGGACATTTTACGAATCTCAACACGCAATACACACCACCAGTAAAACGTAAATACAGAAAAAGACCACTAGATTTATCTGAATAGACTTTAAGACGGCTTAGTATCTTAGGATTTTTTACAAACTCTAGCAGCCTGGTACCCAGGCTCTTGGAACAAAATGCGAAATTTTGTGCAGTCTTGCTAATCAAAATTTAAAGCTTTTTGCCTAAGTTGAAATTCCGATTTTTTGCGCAAATTTCACTTTGTCTCAAATATTGATGTGATTATAATTGTTTTTTTCGGATTTTGGATAAAGGAAATTTAGACGGCACATATAGGTAAGGAGGAGATACTTATATGCAGTACAAGACTTTCTATGCAGTATTGAACAAAGTTCTGCTTCTATTTTAGCAAATGGCGAAAGATACATATAGTATATACGCCGAAATGCTGTATTTAAATAAATCAATGCTGCAGGAAATTGAAAAATCGTACGTAAGTAAAAGGACCGTCTCAAAGATCAGATTTACAGAGAAAAGTAGCTTCTTAATACACCTATCACAAATACATGAAAACGAGATGTTGCCTGTTCAAATTAGAAATTGGTAGCATTGAAACAAGTTTCTACTTTGAGTAGCCAGCGCCTCGTTGTTATGTATTTGTGAATAGATCTATCAACGATCTTGCAATGGATTGGTTTCTTCAGATCGCAAGTAATAGACAATCCGCTGCAAGCTTTACTTGCTATTTGTATATTTATCCAAAAGTTGCTTCTCTTTCCGCACACAATATCAGAACAACGTCTAAACACAGTCAAAACGACGTTGTGGCGTCATTTTGACGGTGTTCCGACGTTGTTTCGACGTCATGTGCGACCTGGTCTGCGATCGAAAATAGAAACATTTTATGGAACAGTTTATAACGTATTTGATATCTAATTAACGTTGAAATGACGTTAAGACTGCCGTCGTGATGTCATTTTGACGTTGTTACAAAGTAATCCAACATCGTGTGCTTACTGGAGTTGCGCGTTGATCATATGCCGTGTTGTTACTTCTTATTTCCCTTTTTTATACCAGGAATCATTTCAAATATTGGAAACGCAAGCTGAAGTGGCAATAAACCAAATGTTGGTATGTATGCGTTTGTTACAACAAAATAATTTTAGGGTGACACTAGTCATAATTAAGAAAGCGTTTTATTTAGGCAAAAGATTACAAATCATGCAAAATATTAATTTCTTTTCGCGTCGTTTTATTATTCGGATTTACACTGTGGTATGTAGGTATATGATTCGTAACCATGGTAACGGTATTCTGCACCTGCAGGCACTTGTCTTTTTCTTTTTGACGTTGACTAAAAGACGAGTGCTCACTGGTGAGAGTTCTTGTCATGTGACTGATGGGAGGGGGTAGTTCTTGTCATGTGACTGGTGATAGTTCTTGTTATGATCTTTTCACAAATAATGTTTAATAGTTTAAAAACAATTTTTGATAACTAGGGATAGCAATCAAACATTTGACAGGTCTTAAAAAAAAATAAATAAAAAATAAAAAGTAGATACGTGGAGTTGCTAATTCCACAAACGTGTGATATGATCATTGATAAGACGTTACAGTGAAAAGTGGATCGAGCAGGATTTCAATCCACGACTTCTCGCTTGCTGGGCGATTGCTCTACTTATCGATCCGATCTCTTCACTCTATCACATACTCTCAATTATAATCTAGTATGGTGGTGTGACTACACCGAATCAGAGCATAACAAAATTGAGGCGTTTGTTGCTCAAAGTAGAGACTTTTTGCAATGTAATAACTTCTTTTTTGTGCAGTGACCTGCATAGGAAGTTATTGCCTTGCAACAAGTTTCTACTTTGATCAACAAACGCCTCGTTTTCTTTATTTGTGAAATGTTCTATTGTATAATTCCTTAGATACTATCGGCAACAATAGAACAGCAACACATGGATGTTGTGAACTTCTTTCAAAATGAATTTACTGACTTACTTCAATCGGTAGGAATATACTCAGCCGCGAAAAACCTGTTCAAAGTCAGCAAAATAACGTTAGAACGACGTTCAAAGAACGTTGTTCTAACGTTATTTTTCTGACTTTGAACAGGTTTTTGCCGGCTAGGTAGATTCATAAATAAATGAAAGCAAGGTGTTGGCTGCTCAAAGTAAAACTTGTTGCAATGCAATAACTTTCTTTATGTGCAAAAGGTGCACAAAAATAAAGTTATTGCAGTGTAACAAGTTCTATTTTGAAGAACAGACAATGCCTTGTTTTCATGTATTTATGAATACGTCTATTTGTTGAGATAGAGAAATTGGATTTCTCTAATTTTTACTATATGCACATTAATATCGATCGCTACAGGCCTATAATAAAGGAACACTGAGGGAATTCCGCCTTCCCTTCCTGAACTTTTGAACTGCTAATAATATAACGATGACACTCTATACAAGCGTGTTTCGTCATAAAAGCTATAGAATGTATCATAGAATGTAGCAATTTGCTGTCATTAACATTTTTCTAAGGAAGTCATCGCAAATGGATTTAATTTGCATAATTACGATTAAAAGAGAAAAGTTTTACCAAGTCTGCTTTGAATTTTGGTAGATGATACCCTGTGGGCACACACCGTCGGAACGACATCGCAGCAACGTCAAAACGACGTTGTGATGTCGTTTGTATAATGTTTCGACGTTATTCTAACATTATGTGCCGACAGGCTATATTGTTACATCATTATTGTTTTATCTCAAAAGTGTTAGAAAAATGAAAAACTTGCGTATTTTTGTAGACATTGAACAGTGAACTGGACGATATTATGCGCGTATTGATCACGTATGGCAGTCACCTTTGGAAAGAGGTATGTTGTTACAAATACTAAAA
>JAULBZ010004967.1:0-13994 GCA_032360805.1 Neoturris breviconis | reverse complement strand
CTGTATTAATACACAAACAATTGAAATAAGATCAGCAAGATCATATAAACAATACATCTCATTATCACAAAAGAATAAAACTAATAATCTCCACCGCAAAGGGTTTATATTTAGTATTCACTTGAAGTCCTCTTGACTCTTTAATAACGCGAAGGAGAGAGCGCTTAGCCTCTTTCAGAGAGACTCTCTTAACGACTCTCATACTAACCCAATTGCAACAGATGTGCTAAGGAACGCAATACCAGCGAGATTGTTCACGCATAGGATGCGTCTAGTTTTTTTTAGTACATTAACAGTTTTAACGAGAATAGAATTTCCAACTGCGTTGTTTTCAACGAGATTTATGTACCTAGCAAACTTCAGCGAAAAAAGATCAGCTGAGGTAGTGACATGTACGACAACGTATTGACTGGCAATAACTTGAAATATAGTGTGCCCTTGTTACGCCACTTACATGGAAAACGAGAGCAATAAGAACCAATGTACTGTAAGTTATATAATGTCATTAAAACTATCCGAACTTAATATGAGAATGCGTCAGACGGATTACAACATAAAATTTTAAACTAAAGCGGAAATCTTCAAACCACCAAGCGGCTGTTAATTCTCTATCATTTGTGGTTCATTATTGTTGTGTAAAAGGTGTGATTTTTCAAGCCGATTCGGCTTCTAGTTCATCTTGACAAGGAAATAAATTGAACAATATATTATCGTACTTACCTTCACTTGTTTTCTTGATCAATAAGCGGTAAAGTGTTCGACAACAAAAGTTCAGATCTTTTTTACGAAGTAATTAATATTTCTATCCTCCCTTCATATATGACGCATTCCCGAGGTTATTCGTAATGGTTGTGATTATCATTTAAAGTTTATGTTACACCATGGAGGCACTATACATCAGCGGATTATTCTGTAAATGAGCAATACATTCGATATTGACGAAATATATTCTTCATTTATTTAGGAGAGGTTGTAATAAATCTCCCTCAAAACGTTTAATCTTTTTTTCTTCTTTTGATTCAGTAACATAATCTTTGTTGTGGGAAAAAGTATGTTTTGTAGTATGTTTTGTCGTGTATATGAAACCTTAAAGTAATTGCTTGTATTATAATCATTTGATTAGAGATTCTTTTAATTGACAATTAATTATGCTTTGAGTCATTAATCCCTTAATGAATGGCATGTGCAAACCTCGTGACTAGAGTCTCTTAAATTAAAATTCGTTATTATTTCATTGAAAAGAAAAATATTTCGCAAGGCTGATCGAAATATAGCTAAGGCGACAAATAACAGATAAAAGGCTCTTGGGTCAAAGTTTCTTCTAAAGATACCGATATTCTTATCCATCATTATCTCTGTAATTACTATCTAAATATCTCCCCGCTGTTTATTCATTCTATTAATTTGCTAGTTATACAACTTTGCGACGTAATACCAACAAGTCACAGGTTCCAGATTTGTTCAGTCATTGTATATTGTAGGTTATATTGTAGGTTCTTCCTAACATTCGTAACCTTAAAGTTAGAGTCCGCGACGTTGTCCTAACCGTTACTCTAACATCAAATCATCGTATCATCCAAATAGAAAATGCACTCGAAATGAGACAACTTTTCCTATTAGTTTGAACAGCGTGGAGATCTTCCTGCTCTATTACAACCTATCAAAAGGAGACAATCAGTCGTAAATGTTTGAACAGTGTATAGCTAAGCACAACCTACCGTTTTATAGTATATCTACGTAAATTACATATCTAGTATATCTACGTAAATTATGGATGCAATTATTTTTGGTGATTGTAAGGGATTGTAATGACGTCACCGTTTACCCTGTATTATATGCGATAGCAATACTTTTTTATCCAAAACATATCCCACCTATGATAATTGGAGGATAACGTTTTATGATAACTGCTTTTTTCGTAATAAAAATATGTTTCCGACATGTTGAATAAATGTTGCACAAATAAATTTCATGTTGTTAATTTCGTACTCGATATTTAGTTTGCGTTTTCTTGTGAGCTTTAAGACCTGACACCAATATTATACTTAAAATACTTAACTACGTCATCCTGGTGTATGCATTGTGACAACGATAATATAGCGTGTTTTAAAAATTAACGTCAAAAATCTCTAAATGATACCAAGTTACACTTTTTTTGATTTTTCTTGATTTGTTTTAAATTCGGTTTTTGGTTTCAGAAATTATTGTATTTCACTGCGCACACACTCGTTTTAAAACTCTTGAGCAAGTTTACTTCCAACGCTATGCGTCGGCATATATAATGCCCTCATAGGGGAAATACACTTACTTTGTGATCCCATTACATAGAAAAATTCTCTTGATTTATACAGAGCGTCGAATATCATTAAGTGCCGTTTTAATTATAATTCTTTATTGTTTAAAAATAGACTGTTTGTTAATCTACATTGATTTCAGCATCAGCGTTTGTTTTTATGGTTTCTATCGATCTTGTACAATTGTGCGGGCAGTATTAGAAGAAAGAGTTATTACTAGTTTACATGTAATTATAGTTATAATTTGTTTTCTTAATTAAGAACTAAACAAAGTTTGTCAATAGCGATATTACCTTTTGATATTATAATGCTAACATCGCATTTTATTGTCATCGTTTCGGACATCTCAATGCCAATATTTAGATTGTTTTGCAATAATATATAGGGCTTCATTGGTGACAATGTGGTATATATTAAGAGTTTTATTAGACTATTTATATACTATTGGGCAGCTCGTTCTAGTGTCATTAGACGTGAATAAAGGGCATAGCAATATATAGATATAATGCTCACTGATAACCATACTATCTCTTCAGTGGCTAAAAACTTATTCAAAGTAGCAGTACAGATGCAGGACAACGTCGTTCGACGTGGCTGTAGCGTCTGTACTGAGGGACTTTGAACTGGTTTTTACTCACTGGATCAGGAAATATCGCCATTATCTTGTGTCGGACATCATGAACATCCTCTCATAAAGGACTTAAAAAATGTTAACTATAACTGTGAAAGCCAAAGAAGAAGTCCAGACAAGGTGAATCTCTTGCAAAAATTGAGTATTTCATCTTAAAAAACCCTCAAATTTGTAGACGCTAGACGCAAGACACGAACATTCGGGATCCTGGGAACTAGGTTGCAAGAAGCAACAGGATTTTGCGAGATTTCCAAAGACCTAACATTCTAGGGACATAACTATGAAGTCTACTTGACTCGTCGTTTCCCGCAATTATATTTCATTTATGTGTGACGTCGTCAAAAGATCCGCAAAATGTCCGATAATTTACAACCAAGATTGTAATCACTTACATTGACATTCGCTTAGTACTAAATTGCTCGTTCCGAATTTCACGCAATTTAATATCATGAGATATATGCTCAGTAATAATTTTGAGCACCTCCCTAGGTGTTATTTTGTGCTCCTCAGATGATAATCCAAAATCTGATTAAATCTCTATAGTGGTTCCGGCCATGTTTTGGGGTCAATAGGGTTGAGGATTGTATCACCCGTCATTGAGAAAGATTAAGATCTGGAGAGGATAATGAAGCTACTCTCTTTGTAGTGGCCTTGGTCTTGAGAGAAAGAATGATTTCAAAAAAAAAATCTAATTAGTTAGAATCATTAGTTTTTTCTAGCTATATTTTGAAACTTTTTACCACTGCTGATTCAATTAATCTTATTTACTCTGATACCGAACATATAGGCGTATGTACCTAAAAACATTCACTACATTAGAACTATTCGAAAAAACAAAATACGCCTTAAAAGGACGTATCCGCCTATATTTTCCTCCTGTAAGAAGGCGCGTAATAAACTGCACTTTATATCCTAATGAAGATGGGAGCCTAGAGAACTAAACTAAAGTTTCGTCATGTGACTAACCCGTTTTATCCGATTTTTAATTTTTTTTTAATTTTCCAACATTTTCACTAAAACCCCGGAAACAATGTGATAGTACATTTAGATACCCACCCAAAACTGCAAACCGAACGAAAAAAGGTTTTGTTGCACTCTTTTATTAAAAATTCTAAGAAAGTACAGTTTTTAAAGAAAATGAGCCATTTAAAATTAATTTTCATGACGTCTTCAGAAAGTGTTGACTTCAGCAAAAAATATTTGATACCATTTTTTTCCTTTTGTGATGGCTATAACTCCACGAAGTTTCATCTCATTCATATTAGTTGTTCAAAAGTTATGAAGGGAGGGGAGGAGGGGGCGGTGGAATCCCCCCGGCTTTGATAAGCCCCAAAAAGCCCGGCATATATAGGTTTAATGAACTTTATTAGATAAAAACAGTGATTCCCGTCACTTTGCCGCTGTTTCGACGTCGATTCGGCGGCATGTGTCGATTGGGATATCCTTCGAGCGGCCGAGTTACCCTTACTAAGTGTAATCAATACATGATATTGACACACTTAGGCTCGTCGTACTGTTTATTGTTATATGTCACTGCATATTTTTTGTGTGTTATTTGTCCTTTTAATCTGTTTACAAGTTCGGTAGAGAACAACTCCATTATACAAAATGGACTTTGCCCTTTACCGTTCTGCGTTCTGTATTATATATTGTTTCCATGGTGTTATATGTCTGTTATGTCCCATGTGTAAAATTATACATTATGTACAAAGTTCGAACTTTATTGTAAAAAATTATACGTTGATAATGTCTAGCAGTGGCTAGACGAAATATCCGTTAAAAATGACATCTAAAACGACACCTCTCGTCTTAATTTTCTGTATAAATAACAGTCAAATAACGTCAATTTCATTTAATCATCGCTCATTATTGTGTCATTCCTCTTATCGGTATATTTTTTTAGCATATAATGCATGGTACATTTATGTTTGATAACCGTACATGTACCCATCTGTAACTATAGATATATACACTTACGTCAGATGATTATGTTCAACCTGAACAGGGGTGTGATTTGGAGAGGTTAATAATAAAAGTGAAAGTGCGGGGAAATATACTAACTTTAAATAAGCTCTCTATATCTAACGTAGAATAATACCTTATCGGTAGAGGTGATTTAGGTGACTAAATTTTCCTTAGGTGAAAAATATTCGTCCTACTAAATTTTAATTCCGGTTTTTGTTTTAAACCGACCTCTATTTTTAGCCGGCATACTTTTTAGCTAATCCGTATTTGAAGACAGTGAGTAATATAGGAGACTTCGGTGACTAAATTATTCAACGACTAATTATGCGGACTAATTTTTCGGGTTAAAAATTTGAGACACAATTCTGTTCTGTATTCGATTGAAAGTTTATTAAAAGGATTCCTGATTATCATACAGTTTCGTTTTAAAAGCTTCAAATATTATTAGATTATGCAACAGGTGAAAGGCCATAGTCATAATATATCAGCTGGTGTGTACATGTTTTTTTGAAATTAGAATATTCGTTCACGCGAATGACAGAAATATTTCAGATGGGAAGCTTTTAATTTTTTAATATTTGAGTATACAGTAAAGGTTCGTGTTTCTCTATAATCGAACTTTCGTAATATCAATACCTGATTTGTCAATGATTGTATTAAATGTATAAACAAACATTGAACCGGATATGACTTGATCAGTTGGAGATCAATACTGATAATAATCCCACAGTTAGATACTTAATCCGGTGCAAAGAAATAGGATTTAATTGTATACGTCTCACGTGAAGCTATTTAATCCGATGCAAAAAAAATTGACTTAATTGTATGCATGTCACATGAAACTACTTAATCCGGTGCAAAGAAAGACGACTTAGTAATCTTATTCATGGTATCCATAGCAACCATCACAACTTGCTCATAGACAACAAAGACTATCAAATATTGGGTCGAAAGAAAAGAAAACAAGAAGGCAAATAACGGCACTCTTCGATGATGCATAGTTTCTAAGAATTTAAGCAACAATCATCAATTTTGTAAGCAATATATTTTAACAAAAAGATAGTATTGTTCAAGATAATCATCTAGCATTGTGTAATAATGACACATATTTCCATTGTTCAGTTTGAAAATGGACAATCAGATTCATTTTAAGAAATGGCGGTTTTTTGCCGTTTCTTGACACATGATACGCATGTTCTATCTACAATCTTGGACAAAGGTACTGTAACGCCGTCAAATGTAGTAAAACGATATATGTAGTAAACGTGGTTAAATGTAGTAAAACCCGTCAACATCTCTAGTAAACCCGTTGACAAATGTAGTAACGTTGTTAAATGTAGTAAAAATTTTAACTGACGATAACTGTAGTAAATCCATATACTTGTTTAGGAAAAGTGTATTAAAGATGCACCCTAAGTTTTAAGTCTTCATATCTATCTTTTCTAGGCTATATGCCTAAAAAGTAGTTACAGGGTTTTCCCACAAAAATAAATATACAGTAAAAATATTTTGTAAAAAAACCCTGCGTTTGTAGCCGCATTTTTCGGTGCGGGACACAAAGACGGGTTTTTTTGTTTGGTATGTCCAAATCTTCACTAAGGAAGAATTAAGATTATAGTTGTGTTATGATGCCCTCTACTGGATTTATTATCTATCCAGGGAGCATGTTAACATAGTTAGGGTATGAACACGAGCGCAATTAAATTGTGTTCATGTTCATTTTCCTGTGCGGTGAGTCGCACGGAATGTACGGCGTTTCGTATTGTATGCCGTTAGGTGGTAATTTTTACGTCTACTCGATATATCTCTGAGATAAACTCTAGATAAACTCGTGGTCGTTTTCCGCATTTTTGTTTTGCTTGTGGCGTGTATTGTTCGTCGAAATTTGTAGAAGTTTTCTAACTTAATTTCCAAGATTAAAGGAGTCTATTATGAGTGCTCACTTGAAAAGGTACTAAGAGAGAAATGTCTATGTTACAAAAAAAGATGGCACTAATACGCTTCCGTAGTTTTGACTAAATTGAAACAAATGAAAATAATAAACGTAGTTGCATAGCGATCGTATTTACGGTATATAGCATTTATGAATATTGTTTTTAACATAGAAACGTTTCTATATGGTAATTGCAAATTACTTTTGGCGCGGTCTGAAATAAAATAACATACAGGTCATGAATCTGAATTGAATGTTCGTGACTTTTTGTAGCATAATTTTAACATAACCCTTTAACTAACAGGAGACACGAATCATACTGGCACGTGGGTTATGGTTTGTCTGCACGTGTTTTTTTCATGCTTCTAATGGTTTCTCCGGTTTAATTCGGCAGACTCTAATCTAGGTGAAAATTATGAATGGTCAGATCTCTAAAACACCCTGGCAGTATATGGTCATTTGTTTCTCTAATAAATGAAAATAACCTTCTACATTTTCATTTGGCTATCCACAGCAGAGTATAGTTCGAATTTGTTGGTATACATGTTGAATCAGTGGTGAATAGTTTCTGTGATGTGTATACAGATTTCTCTATGATTTATACCATACAGTGAACTCTCGATAGAACGAACCTCGAGGGAAAGCACTTAATCCTAGCATAAATAAAATTTTAACATACTGTGAAATCTTTCCATTTTCTCCTATTTTTAACCGAACATATGAGAAAATGTTTGTAATATCGATACATTTTGCTTGAGGGGAGGGAAACAATGGTTTGTAAAATCGATTCGACGGATCGTAACATAGAGAGGATTTAAGGGTGATTCTGAAATGCAGGTGAGTGGTTGTCGCTCCTGGTGCATGGGTGGCGGCGCTCCTAGGTGCCTACCTAGGGGTTCCAGTTTAAAAAAGTGGTAAACTGTCAAGATCTCTCGTGCCCACTTGTTACATTTCATATACTCTGCAGTATCGAATAAACGGGGAGGGGGAACGGAATAACCAGGGGTTAAAAATTCTTCCAAGTTTATTAAGCAGGGGGGTGGAATAACCCGGGGAGGCGGGAGGCGGTTGGAAAATTTATATAGTTACTAAGGAAGAGTGACAACACTGGCAATTAACGTGAATTTTAGCTTTTTAACGAGTTGACTGCTTTATGTTATTGTAGATTTCCTAACAGTTATTAAGCGGGGGGGAGGATAAGAGCGGTGGAAGGTCATCTCAAGATTCCGCTCCAATACCAACTTCTTAGGTAGCGTTAAATCAACTAGAATTTACAAATTCAACATAAATTAATCCATACAAAAGTGTGTCCGGAGAAGAGTACTGAGTCAACGATGTTGTATTGGACCATTTTCTTCATAAAGAGGTGAATAAACTGCAGGCTCATTGAGACGTAATGTTCTTCGTCAGAGTTTTGTTTTTAGTCGAGTTTTACTTGGACAGTTTGGAGATGTTTAGAGTTTATATACGATTTGTTTCTCACGAAAACAGTTTGTAAACACAAATGCAAATGTAAATCTTTCTCTTCTAAACCCAGTGGGCAAAATCTTGTTCAAAGTCAGCAGTAAAGACGCTAGAATAATATTTAAAACGTTGCTCTAGAGTCTTTACTGCGGACTTTGAACAAGTTTTTGTTAACAAATTTTAAATTACTTTCTGTATTTTTTACTTTCTGAAACACACGTGACTGACGTTCATAATGCAAATGAATTATATTGGCCCTGAGAATAATATAACGCACAATAGCCGCGCGAATCGAACAAAAGAGTGTAATTTAAAATGTTTTTAATTCTTATGGAAACCCCTGTCTACTATTACGCGCGATGTACCTGTAAAAGTTTCTTGTAAACATGGCAATCTTTCCTAGTCGTTAGATCTCTTCTCTTAAGTATAAATTTAGTCATAAGCGTGTCACTATTTTTAAGCGAAATGTTTATAAGGACGCCCTGCTAGTCTAAGCCATTAGCTACATTAGTTAAAATTGACGTCACCTGACAGGTGATGTCACTTTCAGCCAATGTGATGGCTTCATCACGAATTCACCTAGTGGAGATCCGCCTTAAATGTTGATTGCAATAGCTTTCACAGCATAAAATATTACTTAATACCGACTCGTACAGCTCCGTATCTCGATACACAGGCCGGATACACGGATATGGAGCTCTACGTGTTCGTATTCAGTGGTCTTTCGTACTGTGTTTTAGTTAACAACTTCTATTTCTATAAACTCTCTGTATAACGAACCACCAGTATAACTTACTGTCGTTATAACCAACTATTTTTATGATACAGTAGTTTGTTTTATTGTGAGTGCCCTGCATAGATTTAAACCAATAGACCTAATTACAACTACATGAAAACGAGGTGTGGGCTGCTTAAAGTAACACTTGTTCCAACGCAATAACTTTCTTTTGGCGCCTCGTCAACAAGTCCTATTTTGAGTAGCTCACGCTTTGTTTTCATGTATTTGAGAATAGATCTATATGGCCAACTTATGAACCAAAAAACTGTCTGTGATCTAGACGTAATGAATGCAATATTGAGGATGTTGGTTTTACATACAATTGTTTACATTCCCAAACAAATAAAACAACGTTTAAATATTGAAGAAAAATTTAAGAATATCTTAGGTCAAGATACGATCCACTACATTGCGACATTTCTCATTTCACATGTGAACTCGAATATAACCACCTGCGGATGTGTGTTAATATTTATTTGAATGAAAACAAAACGTACATGGCAATTTCTTTTCAAAAGTAAAGGAAGTTTTTCATAATATCCTGACTGTGTTTTATTCCATCCAAATAGCGTTTCTATTTGCATGCTTCTAGTAAAGGTGGATTTCCATAAGGCGAAATATTTCCCAAAAGAAGACATTCCATTGGTAGAATTTGATTTCGCATATATAGAGATAGTTTCTTTTGAAAACGGTTGAACGCTATTTGATTGCAGGATTATTGTTTAAACCTAGTTCACATGGAGGGTAATACTTTAAGCCTACAACCCCTTACGTAAATATTTGAGACAAGGTGACATTTGTGCAAAAATTCCGAATTTCAAATTAGACAAAAAGACTTAAATTTTGATTGGCAAGATGAACTTCACGGAAATTCGCTTTTGTACCAAGGGCTTGGGTACTAGGCTGCTAGAAGCAACAAAATTTGTCGAGTTTGTAAAAAGTCCTAAGATCTTAAGTCTACAAGATAAATTTCAGAGGACTTGTAGTGGTCATTTTCAGCGCTTGCATTTTGCTTGTAGTGTGTATATTGCTTGCTAAAATTTAAAAATGTCTCATAATTTACGTGAGGGGTTGTAGTTCACATGGAGGGTAATACTTGGTGTTAACAACCTTAGCGTAGTATTTAATGTAAAATCATATACTTCACGGACCAGATAAGTGACGAAAAATTGAAGACATAAAATACAATGATCAGATGAACAGATGAAGGTAAGGTAGGGAAGGTACACAAGTCAGGACGAACTTCTAAATATAATATGGACACTCATTGTACACTCACCATAAAGTTGGATTTACACTAAGCGAAATTGATTTTGAAGCTGATTTTGAAAAAGCTTGATTTTACTGGGTGTACTCTTATCTCACTGACATGGGTCCAGCAAAGAGAGAAAGACAGCAAAAATAAATATTTCGCTGATTCGCTATTTCTCGGTCAGGGGGAGGAGGGCGATAAAACGACGATTATCGATGGTGCAAGAAGGCGGTGACAATGAATGTTTTAAACAGAACTGAATCCTGAATCCGTTAGTGTATAAGTACTGAAAAAAGCAAAATTTACAGGAAAGTAATGAATACTGTGTTTTTATTTATCCTCAGTCAATACCTATGTTATTACACTTGCCACGTTTGGACAAAAACGCGTTTTTCAGACTTGCTACTTCTGTCTAAAGTCGCAAAATTAAAGTACAAGCAAAATCTGTCCATCTTACAATCGGTAAATTTAACTAACGTAAAAAAAAGTCCGCCTTCGAAGAGCTAGGCAACGCTAACTGACATGAGTGACAACCTAATAATAAATATCGTTTGAATTGTTAACGTCAAGGCCTTCCAATGAGGGGTGCATTGTTTTCTGAGTAAAAATATATCCAGAGAAAGAACTTGTTAAAATTAGTGTTTATACTTGAAGTAAATAGACAATACATTGAGCATATAAAGATTGTTTATTGCCATATATGGACTGTATAATACCATATATGGACTGTATATTTGCGAGAATTCTAAATGAACCCACTACACGGCGATTTTTCAGTGGATCTTTAGCCTAGTTTCCAGGTTTTTAAAAACAGCATGCAAAAAAACCGAAATAATAAATAATAATAATAATAAATAAATTCGATTTTCAAAATTTCCGAAAGATAGGAGAAAACGGGTTAGTCAGTGACCAAAACTTTTTAAAGCATTTCTTTTGTGATTATATGTAATCGGACTAAATTTCATGTTATAAGTTTTTTATCAAACACAAATTATTGCGAAATAATGGTATCGGCGATTTATATAGGATTTCCCCATGTAGAAATAGGTGGTATCAGGTTATGATCCATATTATATTTCCGTTACGTAACGAAGCTGAAATTTTCAATTTTCAATTTTTATAAATAGTTTCAAAAGTCAGAAAGTTTCAGCTATATGGCCTTAGTGGTTCAGGCGTTTTGAATAATAATCTGATAAGAGGCAGGCGGAAAATTAAAATAAAAAAATGACCCCGAACTTACACAGCAACCGGATTCGTGATTTCTCAATCAATTGGTGATGAAACAAATGACTAATCACTACAATTCCCCACAAAAATCTTTAAGACAAAGAAATTTGAGAAAAAATCTGATTAGCAAGTCAAACATATTAGCCGCAGTCAAAATTTGCTAATGCTTATAAAAAACGTATTATAAGTTAAACAGCACGAAAATTTGAATTTGTTCCAAAAGCCTGGATACTGTGTTGGAAACAATAAAATTTGTCGATTTTGCAAAGTGTCTTAATGTCCATATTACAGTGGTGCTGTGCTGCGCCGATAATCCGATAAAAGATCGCGATATAATGGATTAATTTAGAATTACGAATTCGCCTATATGAAAACTTCCCAACGTTCTTAAGTTTAAACCGTAATGAAATGATTGTTAGTTCTTTATGGAAAGTCAATAAACTAAATCGGAAAACCGTAACATATAAATCGAACAACATCGAACAACAACATAACGACGTCGTGCATCACCATGACAATATAGGTACACTATAACATCTTATATATTGTGTACATAGTACTATGATGATGTATGTGAATCATTACTATGCGTTGTTAAGTTTAACTGTCGCTCGGTTACTTCCAATTCCTTACAATATTTTATTAATTGTCAATTACGTCACTCCCATCTAATATTAGTATATATTGGAGGACAGCCTAGGGACTATAGCCTAAGTTCCAGTCCCTAACTACGACAAGTAGTAGTACTTGTCGTAATTAGGGACTGGAACTCAGGCTAAGGGACTGTTGTTTTAGTTGTAGTGCAAAAACGGGAATTTACAATAGCTTACTGTCGCTATACAACATTTAGAAAGGTCTGACCCATGGGGATCCCGTTTTATATTTTCTCTTCTGCTTTGGTAATGGATAAGATTTTGAAAAATCCATTTCTTTACAATTCCAGGTGTAATGAGATATTTAAAAAGTCACCTATTGTCGAAGTTGACGACATGAATATCCGATTTCACGAAAGAGAGAAATACGGACGTGGGAACGAAGTTGGCCATGACAATGCACACACAGTACATATACGAAGATATTCCAAACCGTGGTCGAAATAAGAACAAATAATCACTGCGGTGTAAAGGTGTAAAGCTATGCTCAAACAAACCTCTTCCCCACTCTTAATTTTATTATTATTACTATTATTTTGATGACTGCGTAACTGCCTACATTATGATTTTTCTTAAAGCATACAACTGTGTTTGTTTGTTTTTTCCTTCATTCTTTGTTACGTAGTAATTAAGCCCGAGTTATAGAACAAAATCGAAACACCTTTGATTTTCACTAGGAGAATGATTACGCGCGAAAGCCAAAGAAGATATTTCATGATGTGTAACGCTAATTTCTACCAATGGAATGTCTTTTTTGGCTTTCGCGCGGAATTTCCGCCTAATGAAAATCAACCTTAAGGTCGAACGCATTAGTCTACGCGGATTGTTCAGAGATAGTATTTGAGCATTCCAGGATTTCCAGAATTGTAGCACATCAACCTCGTTCCCAGGGCCTCTTGCCTTTTCGATTTAAACGTAGAGAGAAGAAGCCCTGGGAACGAGGTTGGTAGCACATGCAAAAATGAACTATACAACAAAACGATAATATGTAGTTTCTATCCTATAATTACTTTGACACTATGAAATTGCTATTTTTTTTACGAATGTATGAAATACTGATTGATGATCATCTAGATACTGCCCTTATTCATAAGCATTTTCAACAAAAATCGTGCTATCTTGCACGGCGAGCCAAGTTGGTAAACACTTGTTCAAACTCCGCCGTAAATATAGTACGGACTTTGAGATGGTCTTGACAACTGGGTGTGTTACGGTTCCCAGCTGGCAAAAACCTGTTATTTTGGTCACTTGGAACAGGTTTTTGCCGGCTAGATTAAGTCCGTATACGGGTTCTATATTACCATATATGGTAATACGCGGTCCGTATCAGCAGTTCCTCCGGATATATCTTATAACTCTGTCGGAAAAAACATGTTCTAAGTCCGCATTAAAGACGCTGGAACAACGTCATTCGATGTTGTTATAGCGTCCTTAACTGCAGACTTTGAACAAGTTCTTGCCCACCGGAAGGAGTAAATCTCATATTCAATTCTTCTGTCTGATTGTTTCCTGTTATTAGAAATATTCAGACTTCAGTTACACGAAAGGCATTGATTACAGTTCAATAGACACGACCTTTTCAATGGACAAAAACGACCACATATTCGGACAGTTTAATGAATTGATATCAATAAGGTTATGTTGTGGTCATTGCCGAGTCAATTATCCATGACTTTGAAGTTAGAAAAGTTTGCACTGGGAAATTTTCGCGTGATATCAAGCACATCAAGAATATCTTCGAGATGTGCAGTTATGTTTTTGCAAAACGAAAGTCCCCTTGTTAGAAAACTATTTTTA
>JAULBZ010004966.1:0-13996 GCA_032360805.1 Neoturris breviconis | reverse complement strand
CATAAATATTCATGTCACAGTCTAAAAACAACCTTGATTCCACTGCTTGGCTTGAAGTCCAAATTATTCGTCATATACTAGCATAAATATTTGACTAAGCCCTGGGACTTATTAGAAAAAGCTAGTTTTGAGGTGGAGCTTATTCGAGGAGGGAGTTGACTAAGTATTAAAACCGAGCAGTAAGCAAAATGGTTCTAAATAGGAAGCTACGTTCATACAACAATGGTCACAACCTCATTTCCAAGACAGCCCTGGGAACGAAGTTGGTGCGACAGTCATTTATTTATTTTATATTGGATTGTATTAGAATTGCAGTGTAGGCTAAATAAAACTTTATAAACATATATTTACTGCACAGGCTTTTAATTTAACATTAATTGTTAAATAATGTTGGTGGGAATTAAAAGCCTGTAAAGAAGATCGTCAAAACAACTTCGTTGAAAAGTATGGGTATGTAGGCATGTAGTTGGATAACGTTCTGTGCATTTTTGACAATGTATTTTAGAAAAATAAGCTATATTTATTTATAGATGTCTTGTTAACTTGGTTAATAATAATATAATCTTCTCAGAAACTTTAGGCAATTTATTTTATCTTTTGGTGTGTGCTTTATATCAGATTATTTGCATCTCAGAAATGGAGAAAGACCATCATGGGGAGCGGAGGGTTCAAGTTAGACTTTACTCTACTTTTCTGTTTTTAATGAATACGCTTGCCTGAAATGGAGCTTTTTGCTTTTGTTTGTCAGATATAACTATGGCAGCATTAGGTACCCAGAATTATTTTGATTATGATTATCTTGTAAGAGAACATAATATTATTTAGTCTATATATCATGATGCTATGATGTATAATGTGTGTATCCAATTCATATCATATGTTCATATCACAATAATATATTTTATAAGCTTTAATATTGATATGTAGCCAATCCAATTTATATCTACTATGGAGGAGTGACCTTTGAGCATTGCTTCAGGCTATGATATGAAATTTCACTGCTCTCCTCCACAATGATTTAATGTAATTCTGTCTTGATAAAAGTGCTCCAATTGTTTATTTGACCTGAAAATTTATCAATTTAAGGACTTGAAAGCCGTGTAAAGTTTTGGTGTTTATCCTTAATATCAAATTTCACTAATTTCCTCCATATTTACTTGACATAATTTGACCTTGATAATGGTGTTCCAATTGTTTATTTGATCTGAAACTTTACCATCTTAATAAAGACATATCTCAAACACTGACATACAATGTGTGTATGCAAATCTTAGTTATGTGCTTAGGTTTAACTTTCACTTGGTTTGACGGGCTACTTTCAATACCGTGTTTTAGCAAACAATGGACATTTTTGCGAAGCTGAGCAATAAAAAAACAGAAAATGCTTAACAATACTGACCAAATGGTTCACAAAATGCGAAGTGTGACTCCTTAATTCGTACCTTAGAAAGCTTGAAGAAATGCTAAAAAAATCATTCCTTCATAGTGATTATTTACACTTGTTTTGAACAATTCTTCTTTATAAAAGAAATGCCCAGTGGGAAAAAAATTGATAAATGTTAGAACAATGTTTTCAACGTCGTTCTAGCATCTTTACCATGGCTTTTGAACAAGATTTTGCCCACTAGATAGTATTGAATTCTCAGTTGTCAATATCTGTTGATTGAAAATTGAAATTGAAATAGAGCAAATAAATAATTGACGAGTGATTTTTGATTTTTGACCATAGCTGCATGATACAACCTAAAGTATGCTACTGTAAATACTTTCGATCCCTGAGACACATGGTTGTATTTTTAGTTGAAGCATTAGCCCATTCATCTAGTTATTTTATACATCTCAAGTTGATGTTGATATAAATACTCGAAATAGGAACAAAATTATCAGGTGGATGCTAGCTGTACCTGATTATTTTGTTTTCATTTTTACACAACTGATCATTTTATTTTTTCCCATTTTTAACCCATCACGCCTGACTATAACTACTGAATATCATCTTTGGAGGATTTTTTTTAAATATAGTGTACAGCTTAAAAGCTTAACACTTTACTCAAAAAACACTCTTTCATAGGTGATGTCTGGTAGTTATATTCAGGCGCGCCCATCCATTCATATTTGAGTTAACGATAAAATATTTAAGAGTTTTTGATTCGGTATCATAGATATTTTGCATGTGTTAGCTGGGTGTGATAGGCTGCTCTTTTGTTCTGGTTTCCCAATCGAAAATTACATAAAATATCTAAATTGTGTGTGTGAAATTTTTAAGTGTTTGAGGCTTTGAAAAGATAATAAAAAGGAGACACTTGATAGTATTAAAGATTTCAAGTTATTTCAAATCATAAGGTAAAATAATGATTTGTCAACAAACTTGAAAATGATTAGTTCTCAAAGTAAAAGTATATACACTGTGGAGGAAGGATTTTTGAATATAGCATCAGGTCTGAAGCCATACTATATTGCTCCTCTACATTGATTATTTTTCCTTTTATCTCGACCACTACTGAGTCACTAAATTGGCTGAAAATATTCTGAAAGATTTCTCCTCCACAGTGATGTCCAGCAGTTATTTCAAGCCTTGCCACTGCATGAAGGCAATTATTTTGAAGATACGCTAAATGTTCTGGTAGCTTAGTTTGAGATTATCTAATATTCTGTATTGAATTACTTAGGATTTCAATACCCAACAAAATGGATATCATTTTTTTTTTAAGAAAATAGACATCTTTATCAACAGCAAGGCAGGTATCGATTAAAATTTGCTTATAATTGGGTAGTGCGTCCAGCATTAGAAAAAATGACGGGAATTATATGGATTACCTGGCAATTTCAATCACACTATGATTTGAATGTGTTTTACCAATTTTTATGACCTATAGTAAAATTTGGATTTTTTGGGACAACTTCCCTCAGTTTCAGGTTAGATTTTTCAAATCCCATTTGTAAATTGAGGAACAATACTTTTCCTCAACATTTTTATATGGTACTCGCCTAATTAAATTTTGAATGACGCATGGTATTTTTATGTTTATTATCTAGCGGAAATAATAATTATATATAACTTTCTTTGCTGATGGACATGTACCAGTTTCATGACGTCATTAACCATTCAAACTATTTACATTTTGTATTGTATGAATTTAAACGGCGAGTTTCTTTTTTCTAGAGAATTGTTAAATATGACACCACAATTAAAACACAAAATATCCACGTTAAATGATAGAAAGGGATATGATCAACTTTTGTGGCAATTGCCAGATACTGGTTTCAAAGTCGACCTCTCTGCTTCTACCACAGATGAACATGGTAGAGTTAAGGTTAAAAATACTGATAAATATCCAGCTCTTGTTATCATTGTTTTTATATTATTTTTAATCACGATGTCTGGTTTGATATCTCTGTATTGTTTCAATTTTGATTATCAGAACTACGCCCCTACTCCTGCCGTATTGACTGATTGTGGAGAAGTTAGTGGTATAACTGAAACAAATGCTTTTGATGGGAAAGAAATACAAACATTTGTTTTCAGAGGAATACCATTTGCAAAGCCCCCAGTTGGAAATCTCAGGTGGAGTGCACCTGTAGCATTGGTCGAAAATCCTTCTCAATGCTGGAAAGGTAAATATGAAGCAACTACCTCTCAATCAGTATGTGTTCAGACAAATGAGACAAAATTAACGGGTTCTGAGGATTGTTTGTATCTGAATGTGTATACTCCTTCATTGAGTAGTGTTGCAAATCTTCCTGTGTTTGTTTGGATCTATGGTGGTTCCTTAATTGTTGGTAATAAAGATTATTATGGCTATTCACCGAATAGTGAATTTGTTAATTCTATGGGTGTTGTTGCTGTAAGTATGAATTATCGTTTAAATGCATTTGGATTTTTGACATTGGAAGAACTTTGGCAAAAAGACAAGTCTTATGGCAATTATGGATTAATGGATCAAATCTTAGCTTTGCAATGGGTTCAAAAAAACATTAAAAATTTTGGTGGTGATCCTAATTCTGTCACAATTTGTGGGCAAAGTTCTGGAGGAACATCGATTTATGGATTGCTTGCTTCACCAATGGCTGATGGATTATTTAATAAAGCTATACCGATGAGTGGGTCGGCAAAGTTTGAGAAATCATATGTAGATGCTGCAAAAGATAACCGGATCTTTGTAAATAAGACGAGGTGTGCTGAGCTAGTCTCTAAAGACGAACGAAGAAAATGCCTATTCAACCTAACTATTGCTGAAGTAACAGATGCTATTCCTTACATTGTTTACCCAAGCTGGTCTACACCAGATATATTAGATTTTCCTACCAAAGGTTTGTTTGATGGAGCTCTCCCTGTGATTGATCCCATTGTTGTTCAAAAACCTCCTAAAGATCTGAAAGATCTACCCTGGAAAGGTAAAAGCAAAGTTTCAGTTTTACTTGGAAGTATGGCTCAAGAAATTGGATATAATCCTGTTGTAAATTTTAACAACAAATCCTATGCTGACTACAAGTCATATTTAAAAAACAGACTTGATAAATTTTCACCAACTTTTCTAAACATTGTTCTGGAAGATTTGTATAAAAATATTACCAGTAACTTGAGCAGCAGTTATGCGGTAGAATATATACATGAGACGATCACATCTGATGTTCGTGAAAACTGCCCATCCAATCAGTTAGCTAAAGAATTTGCACTTAGTAATCATCATAATATATATCGGTATGTAGTTACAGCGACACCAAGTCGGCCTATACCCTTATTCGGTTTTCCATCAAGAAATTCTTTCCACTTGTGGGACAGCATCGCATTATTCGATTTCAAGATGGTGCAGGCATTCCATTATGAGCCTACTTCTATTGATTTGAAGTTTCAAAAATCATTACGGGAAAATATTAAGCACTTCATGATGTTTGGCCATTTAGCACATCCATATTGGGAAACAGGCAAAACTGGGGTCTTTAACAAAAAAGGAGGCGTCGACATATTAAGTGAAGATTATCACGAAAAGCAATGTAAATTTTGGAACAAGGATGCAAATGGATTTATACCTTATACATGGATAAATTAAACTACTAATTATTGCCAGTTACTGAAATAAATAATCACTAAGGTGGAGGGATTTTTAAGCATTGCATCAGACTTTTAGCATGAAGCTATGTCCACCGATCACACCTCCACAGTAATTTTTTACTCTTCTTTTGACCACTGATTGCTTGTAAGTCATTTTCTATTTTTTCTATTTTCTATTTCCTGATAATCAAGCCTGAATATAACTGCTGGACATCATCTGTGAAGGAGTGTTCTTTGAGTATAGTGTTCAGCTTTTAAGCTAGAAAGCCTGAAGCAATGCTCAAAAATCTCTCTTCAATGGTGGTTATTTGCTTTTGTTTCAAACACTGACAGCCCATGCATTAATATACAAACATATGATGATTTTTTTTGTACAATTTATTGCCTTTGCATATAGCCCATGTACATATAACCTATGCACTTATGTATAACATATGCACACAATATCCTATGCAGATATAACTAATATACAAACATATATACATATACATGATGATAACAATTTTTTTATACGGCATTTAAAAATTTATTTTTATGCATAATTTATAAGGGTCTTATAGGGGTCCTATTTTAAAATTTTGTAAGAATAATAAAATATACAACAATTTATGATACATTTTTCATAATTTTTAGAATGTACATTTTATGTGATGATTCATCTCAAAACCTAATACCTAAAGTCTTTACTCTGTTTATTGGAAGAATAACTTAAGAGATCGATTTCTAGATAAACGTTAATTTTTGAAAACTTCAGTAAAAATACTTTAATTTATGCAAATATTTACTAAAATCTTTGAGCTGTAAAACATTTGTTTACAAAATAGCAAACTTTAAGATGATTGTCAGACCTTACCTGCAGTGGAGTGTATTTTGAGTGTAGTTTCTTATAATATCTTTTCAGCTGACAACTATACCAAAAATGCTCCTCCACAGATAATATCCGACAGTTATTTCAAGGTTACGGATTGGCTTCTAATAGTTTAAGGATAACACCGTCACAGATAGTATTTGATTCTTATGAGCCTTGAGAAATATGATTATTATTTTTTCGTCGGAGCCCAAATCTCTGAAACACTTCTTCTATTGTCTAATATCTGGAGAGCTTTGTTTATAGTCTTTGAAATGATAATAATTCATCGTTGGGGAAGAGTGATTTTTAGCTTGTTAAACAAAGTTTGGATGGGATATTAACATGATGTGGTGGTGCCGCTGGCAGCATCCCACTTTTTATTAAACAATCTTCCTGACTCGTCAAAAACGTTTGAATGGATTATTGCTATTACATTGTGGCTGTGGCATATTAGACAATGTTCCTGTATGGCTACCATTTCGAAATTTGGTATCAGTATTTGAGGCAATACTTTGGAAGGACTTACAAAGAATATTTGAATTTGTCTATTCATGAACAAGTATCAGGGAAAGAGATTTTGAATATTTGAATTACCTTTCAGGTAAAAGTTCAGTGAAAGGTTATCTTCAGATAAGAAGTTGACTTTGTTTTGAGACTTTCACCACAGTTACTTTTGGAATTGGCAGATCTATTATCTATGAGGCCTTGTCCACATTCAATTTCAGTTTTATACCCCCATAATGAATAAAGTTTTAAGAATTGAAAGTACGTACTTTGAGGGATCTTCCTTTTCCATTTTTTTTTTTAAGAAAGATGTGAAAATGAAGTCTTAGTGTTATTAAAAATGATAAAAGTTAGTTACATCATGAAATGTAATAAAATTAGTGACTGTTTTTAACATTATTATTAAGAATAAAATAAAATGTAATAAAGTAAAGAAATTATTCAAATGCTAATGCTAATTGACAGGACTGATTATGTAATATCATGTAATTAGCTTGTAATATAATAAAGTGCAATATCACTTTTTGACGTCGGCGGCAGCATCTGTGACGGCATCCCACTTTTCTTAATAGGTTATGTTCCCAAAGTGCTATACCATTTTGACTCAGCACGAGAGGCAATTATTTTAGATTCCGTCCACTCTGTCCTGAGTTTTGGGCAAAAGGTTCCAAATTGCGTTTTTTGTCCAATGGACTGAAAAGACATGGTACCATCTTGAAATTGGTATTCTAGGCAAGTATCCGAGACCACTGGAAAAAATTATTTGATTATGTTAACTTGGGACCGAGTCTCAGCAAAAATGTATTTTTTCAAAAGCTAAATTCTACTTTCAATAAGGAGTCATCTCCAAAATTCGTTACCAAAAGCATATATTTTAGTAGCTTTAAAAAAGTGAAATTCAATAATTTTGAGAAAAATGAATCTATGATGAAGAGTGTTAAGTCAATGAGCTTGCAATTGATTGGTTTCTTCGGGACGAAGAAACCAATCAATTGCAAGATCATTGATTCAGCACTCTTCTCTATGGTAACGAATTTTGGAGATGGTCCCTAATGTACCTTCCTTTGATTGATTATTGTAGACTATTTGAGTAAGATCTACAGTACATTCTATGTGGATATCACATCCCAGGGGACTTATTTGAGGTGGAGATTATTTGTCAAAATAACATTTGAGATGGTGATTTATTTGAGGGAGCGGCTTAGTCAAGGGTGGGGGCTTAACCGAATATTTACGGCATACTTTTTTTAAGACTTAGTTCTTACCTCAATCCAGCCCTCTGAATATCCTAAAAAGTAGGACAGCAAAATAATGCTATCGTTACGGTAAAATACGACCGCAAATAAAAACTATGGGGCATAAAAATGCTGCCCTGAATAAAATCTGCGACAGCAAAATAAAATCTACAACGACAAAATTTAGAAATGGTTGCACTAAAGTCAAATTTATATTTAAATAAACCATCATTATGTACAGGTAAAAATATAAGCTAATGTGCTAAAATATATAAGCAATTGCGTGAACATTTTTGTAGTGTAAATATATATCTTCGTGTGAATCAAGAGTACATTTCGAAACCAATCATGTACTGAGTTACTTCTGCTCAATAAAAAATAGTTTGATACGAAATCAAAATAGTTTGATGTTAGCTCAGCTGTTGAATATTGCAAAAACTAATACAACATAATGTAAACCTTAAAAGGAAGTCATTGCAACACATACTTCATTTTAGTTGAAAATGTTTATCTCATTTTATTGTAATTTGTAAACAATGTTGAATGTTTACTTTATGAATAAAGATCAATCTTTAATAAGTTTCTAAGAAAATAGTAAGAAGAATATTTATTATTTTAAAACTTACTATTGTGAATTTATTAGGTTTATACTTGCTAATTTTTCTTATTTTTACTCAATTGTGTGACCATTTTAAACTTAATTTAATAGTAAATGGAAAATAATGTTGTATCTTGACCAACAATACACCTAAATGGAGAGTGATAAAGATTAGCTTAGGTTAAGATTTTAAAAGTAGCCAGCGCTAACAAAAAAAGATTTAGAAGGCATCATGAGAACACGTCAAAGTTAGAGCAAGCTCATAAACAACTGTTGCAACAAGACAAGGACTGATCTATGTCATTCTTGGAAATATTTTGGGAAATGTAATGAGAATATACATAAGTGGAGGGGCATTGGTCTCAAAAATTATACTTATAATACACCTGATATTACGGTAGTCTTAATCAAAGCAACTAATCATTCATCAGTCATGAGTTTGCTTAAAAGTTGTGACTTTGCCATGAGGCAATTGAGATTCTCCAATGTTCTGGCTGTGTTTGGGTGTGCACTGACCCATAGCTGAGTTGAATATATTGCGGATCAGTTTAGCATTGTGTCTGGTTCTTCGGAGTATCAGATTCTGAGTCGATCGTAATTTAACAATAAATGCTAGGGCTTTAAGTGACCAAGCATTTGGTCTCAATGCCAGGTTAAACTCATGGTAGAGAGTAAATGAACAAGACATTAATAACGAAAGAAAACCAATCGGAGAATTGGTATTTCGTCAAAAACTCACGAACTCACGCCCGCAAAATTTTGCTATCGTAAAAAAAAAACGGGACGACAGTACGACGGCAAATGCTGAATGATATTATGCTATAATATTAATTTTGCGCTACTCTGTAGAACAATTATTAGTAGTCCAAATAAGAGTAAATTATCACTGTGGAGGTTATGCTCAAAAATCGCTTCTATTCGCTCTAATTTTGACCGCTCGGTTTGACTGGGTTCTTTGCAGTACTTTGATTGAACGTAACATTAGGCTTTTTAGTCTGAACCTATGTGCAATCATCACTCCTACACAGTGATTATGTTTGTTGTCATTTCATACTTAGGTTTGTGGAAAAAGTTTAATTTTTATAATAAAGAAATAATACTCTAGGTGGTTTGAGAATATAACCTTTATACCATATTCCACAATGAGTATACTTTACAGATTTGGTTTATGAAATGGAATTCTATAAAAAGTCACCAAATTCCAAGTCATTATATAATGGTTAGTTGAAAAAAAAGGTATTAAAAAATCCTAGGGCAAAATCTCTCCAACAATTTATCTTTTTGGGTTAACAAATTCAACCTCTGGTGGCCAGTGGAGTTTATTTAATTGGATGATCGTTAAACTAATCTTTGGAAAGTACCATACCAAGCTCTTTCCTTTTTAAACCAACCAGCTCTTAAATTCATTCTGCCATGAGTTTCAGGTGGTCGAAATTGAAAAACTTTCAATTCGTTAAATCTATTCTTTTGTACCTTCTCAGGGGTTAAAATAACTGCCGGTCATCGCTGCGGAGGGGATGTTTTTCAGAATATAATTTCAGCCAAATTTCAGCCAAACTGGCAATTATGTTAACCCCTGCCTTTGTAGGATTACTGCGTTAATTTTATTTTGGATATTTGTTTCTGTAGGTTCTATAACTGGGGTAATACGCTGGCTGCAATTTGCTCTAATTTGACTTATTCAGATCTGCACTACTTTTTAGTCCTTTACAAGTTTTATTTAGATTCTAAAAGTATCAATTTCTTTAAAACTTTAAAAGCAATATAGGCATATGTTCTATTTTTATTTAGTATACACATAATGCTGTGATGTATAATGTGTGTATCCAATTCATATTTATGTGCTAGGTTTAGTTTTCACTCGGTTTGATGGGCTACTTTCAATACCACACCATTAATTTTCTTTTTAGATAAAAATGTTTTAGTTTAAATTAAAAAGATGGATAAAAAGGTTCGATACTTTCCACTTATGCAAACAGCTTCAGATACAGACAGTGATGTAGATATATTCAGTGCTCAATCTGATTCTTGCAAATCTGCAAAAAAAAGCAAAATTAAGAAAGGTATTATAATATCAATTTTATTGTTGATTGTCATAGTTTGCACAACTGTTTCGGTTACAGTTCATTCGAATCAGAGTGACACAGCTCATTCAAATCACAGGGATGGTATAAGTGATCCAGTGGAAACTGAATGTGGGCGTGTAACTGGTATAAGAGAAGTTGTACGCCCTGGTGATAAAATAAGTTACATATTCAAAGGTATTCCATATGCTAAACCACCAATTGGTAATCTACGATGGCGTCCTTCTGTTAGAAATGACTGCTGGAAAGGCGTATATGCTGCTCATACATTCGGCTCAGAATGTGTGCAATCTGGTGGTGGCAAAGAAGATTGTTTATATCTAAATGTTGTAACACCTAGTTTATCTAATACTTCAAACCTACCTGTATTTGTTTGGTTACACGGTGGGTATTTAATGACAGGAAATGGTAGTTCTTTTGGTTACTCACCAGATGGAGAGTTTGTTACATCAATGAATGTTGTCGGTGTGAGTATGAATTATAGACTTAATGCATTTGGATTCCTAACTTTAAAAGAACTATGGGATGAGAAGAAATCCTATGGTAATTATGGTTTTAGTGATCAAATTTTAGTTCTTAAGTGGATACAAAAAAACATTAGAAATTTCGGAGGTGATCCAAATTCTGTCACAATTTGTGGTCAAAGCTCTGGTGGGACATCGATTTTTGGATTGCTTGCTTCACCAATGGCTGATGGATTATTTCATAAAGTTATACCAATGAGTGGATCGCCTAACTTTGAAATATCTTATGTTGATGCAGCAAAAGATAATACTATGTTCACCAAAAGATCTCCATGTAAGAACATTCCAAAAGATGATTTACGTAGCTGTTTTTATAATATGACTGCTGATGAGGTGACTGAGGCGATACCAATTGGAGTATACCCTTATTGGGATATGGAGGACTTGTTAGATTTTCCAACAAAAAATCATGTCGGTGGTGCTTTAGCTGTAGTTGATGATATCATAGTAAAGGTTCCACCAAAGGATATTTATAAACTTACTTTTTCAACTAATGTTTCAGTTCTTATAGGTAATACTGCACAAGAAATTGGTATTGAACCAGGGCAAAGGTTTAAGGGTCAAAATGCTTGGAGTGACTTTTACTTCTTTTTAAAGAAACGTACTGATGCGTTCTCGACTGATTTAATACATAATATATGGGGTAAATTATATACTAACGGCACCCACATTGGACCAGATAGTGCCCAGTTCATGTATGAGACTTTAACTACAGATGTTAGATGTACTTGTCCAACTAACAAGTTTGTAAAAGATGTGATGAGAAGTCCTTCTCACAGTGTATATCGATACATACTCGAGTATGCTCCTAAGGAGCCTGGAATAGAATTGCCCATATTTTCTCATCCAGCAAATCATGCATTTCATGCTCTAGATGCAGCTGCATTATTTGGTTTCAAAATGTTTACGCAATTTGGTTATAAAGTGACAAAAAAGGACTTAGTTCTTGTGAAATCTATTAGAGAAAGCTTTTTGCATTTTATTAAAACTGGGAATCTTGAAGTTAATCAATGGAAACCAGGTCAGACTGGTGTCTTTAAATCTGATGGTAAGGTTTATGTGCAGAATGGTTATCATGTAGAACGATGTAAATTTTGGAATGACGAGAAAAATGGTTTTGTGCCATATGCATTTATCAACTAGGAATACAGTGTTCGATTTGATAGTAAGAATAAATAATCATTGTGGAGGAGGATATTTGAGCATAGCTATAGGCTACTTAGGCTCAAACATCTCTCCTTGACAGTGATTTGTTCTTATTTCAAGCGCAATAATAAGGATAATTTTTCTTTTTTTTCAAATGACAGTGTTTGAAACAAGGACAAATATTTACTGCGAAAAAAGAATCTTTTGGCACGGTTTCAGGCCTTGTAGCCTGTAACTATGCTCAAAAATCTCTTCTCCATAAGGATTATTTGCTCTCATTTTGAACACTGAAAAAATCAATCCTTGTATAATTAAAATTCTGAGTATTAAGCTATTGAACATCACCTATGAAGGAGTGATTTTTGAATAACAATTTCTGATTTTTTTTTGTCATTTTCTCAAATTATACCTAAAAACATTCCTCCACAGGTGATGTTGACAGTTTGGGATTGTTTAGACTGAATGAACAGTGAATATTATTAAAGTATGGAAGCTACAATCTTGGCAATTAACCAATGAAACACCTCTCCCTCCCAGGGGGATTCTGGGGGAAAGGAGTGTGGTGAACATGGAAGTCCTGATTTGTTTCATTAATATTGGCCAGTAACTAAGCATTGCATGGAAGCAAAACTCAAAATAACTGTTGCAAGTCACCTGTGGAGGAGTGTTTTTGAGTACACTTTTTAGTTTTGCAGCCAAATACTGTACTCAAAAAACACTCCTCCACAGATGATGTCTGACGGTTAATTTGAGGTTTGGGGAAGAATACTGCTTCAGAAACTTGGCAATTGATTGATTTCTTAAAAGTTCCCTTTCTTGCAGTAGGTGTTAAATACTCGATTCTACCCCTAGTCCCGTTTAAGCCCCCATACTCGAATATGCCGGGCCCCATATGCCACAGTGTCTTTTTGGTGTCTTTTTGAATAAAAAGCCTGCTTGAATAAATCTGAGGTATTTGAGTTAACAGCTGTATTTGCATCTATTTGTGGTATGATGGGTAGGAGTGTTAAAATTGTTGTACTAAAGTATATAAACTTAAACAGCTGCTTTCTATACTGAATGATAAAGACAAGAAAGACCCTATTTCTCACATAGACCCTATTTCTCACATAGTTTTAAGAAGAAACGCATCTACTCCTCCTGCAGGTATGTTTATTAATAACACTGAAAAGCGTTTAATATTATTAGTTTTTATTGCTATCACTTTTTGGTGGCGGCATCGGCGTCCTGCTTTCCTTAATAGACCATGTTCCCAAAGGGCTAGAATTTTCAAATTCGGTACCAGCATTTGTGGCGGTATTCTAGCATTTAGATATTCTAGAATCTTTCGATTTTGTCCAATTAACTTTTCTATGAGTCTTTGACCATGAATCTTTTTTGGCAGCCATTTTGTTGTATTTTGGGGAAGCTCTCATCTCCAGAATTGAAGTCTCCAATTTGATTTTGGGAAGCTGCCTTCTTTAATTTTGAAATAAATGTTAATGTGTATTCACTTTAGGGCCATATTACCATAATCTCCTCCACAGTGTCCTGACATAATTTTAACTTGAAAATTGTGTTCCAATTGTTTATTTGGCCTAAAACTCTACCATCTTAATGAAGACATATTTCAAACACTGTATAATGTGTGTATGCAAATCATATTTTTTATGTGCTTAGGTTTAACTTTCAGTTGGTTTGGTGGACTACTTTCAATACCATACCTTTGATTTAGATTATTTTGTATTTACATGCTACAATTAATCAGGCTGATTTTAGCTACCATCTTAAAAAATCGGCTATGATTCAGAAAGATCTGTACTCTTTCTACAGATTTTTCTGGTTCATTTTTCAAGACAGTAGCCAAAATTGGTCTGATTAATCGTAGCATGTAAACGTAGCTTTATAGGTTCTATTTGCAATTATTTACAATACGTACACATGTATTAAAGGAGAACTAAGGTCTGGAAATTTTTTTTCTAAATTTTGGTCTAAGATGTCTAATAAATCATAAAATATCAGT
>JAULBZ010004965.1:0-13997 GCA_032360805.1 Neoturris breviconis | reverse complement strand
AATTTTGCCCCCCCCCCCCCCATATATCCAACGTACATGAAAAAGCCCATATATAATAGGGTTAATATGGAGGCTAACTGGTCCAGTTAATCGGGCTGGTTCGTTTAGCCAAGATCGTACCTATTAAGAAATATGTACAAAAAATAACTAGTTCGTATGGAAAGCGAGCCAGCCGCAGAACTGGGATCTCGATTAGATTTGCCGAGATCCCAGAAAGGCGGGATGAAAAATTTCCATTTTAACCGAGCCAGCTCACCTCTATTGAAATAAAAATAATATAATATTATGCACGGATGAAATGTCAATTTATATTCTTTTCATTACATTGTTATAAAGCTAAAAGTCCTATCCCGTCTCGCCGGGTGGAATTGTATCGTATAAATACAGGCTTAAAAAAATCTCGGCTAGGCAAGCCAACCCGGTTAATCCGGCTTATTTTGTCAACTGTAACCAGTAAAAGTCAGACCCTTAGTATCATTCGTATTTTTTTATATATTGAGCAAATAATTAGTTTATAATGCAAGCTCGTCCCCAGACCCTTTTGATATAAATAAAAAAAGTCAAAAGGGGCTGGGAACGAGCTTGCTTATAATGCTGATTTATTATTTTACACGATTTTTTTCTACTCTGCAGTATGAAAAAGTGGGGAATACTCGGGGGCTTTAAAATTCTTCAAAATTTATTAAACGGGGGTGGAGGCAAATTTATATATAGTTACCAAATAAACATGAGAACAATGGTACTCTACCATCGCTATTTCCAGGGTTTGTGTAGCAGGCAATGTCTTTAGACTAGTCGTTTAGTTCATTTGTTCTAACTTCACGCTGTTTTAACTTGTATTTTAGCTTTTTTAACAATTTGACTGTTTTATGGTATTGCTGATTTCCTAAAAGTTAAAAAACCGGAGGTTGGAATAAGAGCGGGGGATGGGTTGGGGTTGGAACCACCCCCACCCCCCCCTTCAGTGCCAATTTCACAGGTTCTTTTCCGGACTTATTTTATATGTTTACTGAACAAAAATTGAGCCTCAATTTTTAGTATTTTAGTTAATGGTGATGTTTTTCTCAACCGGCAAATAAAGTTAGGATGAGTTATTGCTACTTCGGGTTAGGCGACTCTCTATGACTAAATCTTCTTAAATTTTGTTGTAGCTCAAATTTTCTTAACGACTAAAATTATCTGTAAATTTTAAAACAGCGAGAAAGAAGCTATTTAATCAGATTTTGACAACAATCCGTACTTTTGGAAAAAGTTTTTTGGAGTGTTGAAATTGTTCATATTTGATAAAAGTTGGAGAATAACTTTCACTCAAATCGATTGATAAAAATTTGAAAAAAAAAATATGACGTCAGTATTATTTGTAGAAAACAGGTATTTCCAAATAAATGATGATGACGTCATCATTATTATTTTAAATATTTGAAAAATGCTGGTTCTGATAACGTTGTAAGTTGTTGAAAAATTGCAACACAACTAAATTCCGTCATCAATCAAATAGCGACATCAATCAAAATAATATTAATTAGGGCATTTTTATTAACAATACCAGATCAAATCGGTTTTGTTGAATGGTACCCTTTTATATGAGTTATTTGAAATCGAACACATAACGCAACAATTGTCATTTTTAAAGTAGCCCAAGTGGTGCGCTCTAAAAATGAGAAGATTTGGACATGCCTTAACTTGCTTGAGTCTACATGTCTTTTATGCGTCTAATGGTGAGGAAGTATTCTGAATCTTTTTGTCCTATTATTCTGTTTTCTCTTCTGTTCATTTGAATTAATTGGAGGCCACTGCACTTATTTTACCAAACTCGTTCCCAGCGCTTTTTGTCTCTTGGATTTTTTTCTCCGGTGTATATGTCGACATATGCACCCAAGAAAAAAATCAAAGAGAAAAGAAGCGCTGGAAATGAGTTTGATACATTATGTGCGTAATCGTGAAGAGAATAATCCACATTACTGACCTATTTTTTCTTATCTCTCTTCTGTTTATTTAAAATAGTTTACTCTATCTCAGTGGAACAAAACTTGTTCAAAGTCCGCAGTAAAACGCCAGAACAACGTCAAACGACGTTGTTCTAACGACTTTACTGCTGACTTTGAACAAGTTTTTGCCAACTGGGCTGTTATTAGACAGTTTTTAATATTTGATGACGCGACTGTATATAATATAAAATTGTAATCAAGTGGATTCTTGTTATTGCTGTTATTGATGAAATTATTTTTAGTGGGGAAAGAAGACTCTATTATAAGCTCCTACAGAAAAGTATAGTTAGTGGGTGCAATTCACTGTATTTGTCTCGTTTATCCCTATCTTGGTGTAGCTACTGTGTACCACATATGCAGATATATACAGACAGATATATACCGGACAGCATTTTCGGATTCCCGTCACTCTCGGTTCTCACTAGTGAGATAAGGAAGATTAGATAAGAATATTATATTTGAGATAAGTGCAATAAGTGCTATAGAAATTATAAAAAAACGTTCCTACTACGACATAAGTGCGAAAGAATTGGAAATTATCTCGCTTATCTCAAATAAGCGGAGGGACGGGGACGCTTATTAATTTTTGAAAAATATTTTGGGGCCCAATTTTCTGTTGTTGTCAAATTTAAATTATCATATAAGCATATAAGCGCCCTGCAGATATATAGGCGCATGTGCTTATATCCGGATGTAGGCTTATGCGCCTTTAAGTTCTCAAATTTTAAAGTTTCAAGTATCATGAAAAAATAAAGAAAAACACTAAATTTTTCACGAAGTTAGATATTTCTACTGAGATAGTCCTGAATTAAAGCCTTCATATTTTTGTATGTGTTGGTCCTTAACACCTCTACTTGCACGGAACCTCTAGCCAATTTTTTCTCTTGTTCTGCTTGGGTCCGGTTACTACAAGAGATAATTCTCCTCCCGACATTAAAGCATATATGGGGGTGCGCTTATATCTAATCAAGTCAACTAGGCAGAACTCAAGTCTACTAGGCGCGACTCAAGTCTATTAGGCATAACTCAAGTTGACTAGGCGCAACTCAAGTCAACTAGTCGCAAATCAGGTCGGCTAGTCGCAAATCAGTTCGAGTATGCGGAACTCAAGTCGACTAGGCGCGAAATCAGAAACAAAGTAATTTGGTGCTTATATTACATGAAATCATGATTTTGGAGATTGTTTACGTCCGCTTTTGCCGCCAAACATAAAATACATTGAGTTAATAAGTTAGTAAGTGAGAGAAATAGGCTCGCTTACTTTCCGGCTAGTCGACCTGATTCCCGCTTACTCGACCTGATTTTCGCCTAGTCGATTTGATTTGCGAATAGCTGATTTGATTTCCGCCTAATCGAATTATTTCGCAACAAGCCGACCTGATTTGCGCCTAGTCTACTTGATTTGTGATGTATGACCTCTAGTTTTTACATTGTTAAGACCCATGATTCATGAAAGAAATATGTAAGGGTAGAGATACACCATAAGAATATAAAATAGATAAACAAGAAGTGAATATGATAAGGGCTTAGTTACATTCAGAAATAGTGTAGTAGGCCTAGATACACTAAGATCTTTAATTTCCAAATGTTAACTTAAGTGATGGGACACTTTACACTCCCCAGTCATTGATAAAAATTTATGTTATGTTAACTTTTCGTATTAAATCATCTTTATCCATAACTGTTGATATTGATACTTTTGTTGTAAATGAGAATCTTGCTTAAGAAATAATTTTTCACCTTTTTTCAAATCATTGGTTGTTCGAGACCATATTTCGGCTGGCGTATTAATTAATGCTGATTCATTAACCAGTTTTCAAACCTCGAATTAATTATCTTCTTATTTTCCTAAATGAGATTATCTGGGTTTATTGTAATAATCAGAACCTTTGTTTAAACAGTTGACATTGGTTTATAGTATTTTTTTTTTCAGGGTATAAACCTCGTCCTGGAGACCATTTTTCATTTGTGATATATTGCCATGTGGAAGGTAATAACCTTAATCTTAATCTTAAAAAATCTTTGAGAAATAAATAGAAAGTACAGTACTATCGCACTTTTATTGAATTTTCAAAATATTCCTTGGAGTAAGAACGTGAAAATAATGAACCACATACCACCTTGGCCTTTTTTATTTTTAATGTCGATGTTATCGAAGTTAGGGGTGAGAAAAGACGGGTTGTCACAAAATACCACTCAACTTATTTTAATGACGGATATTTCAACTGACGAAGATTTTTCTGATAAAAATATGGATCATCTGGAGGAATATTTCGATGAAAAGGCTTGGTTGCTTATAGAAAAAACTTGTGCGCGAAAATGTCTGCACTAAAGACGCTAGAAATGCGGACTACGAACAAGTTTTCGCCCACTAGGATAAATGCGTGTGGCTTACTGGTTTATGGGTGTTAATACATTACATTAGTGATTTAGCGGTTATTGATTCCTTAGTTAGTTAATTATTAGTTAGTTATAGTATTTTGCAAACCGTGAAAATGAGTCTTGTCCGTTAAGCGATTGGGTTTTTCTTGAGTTTCTTTTGTTAGCGGTCCAGGTACAGAGAGCTAACCCGGCTATATGATAAAATCTAAGATAATTGGAAAATCGGAACTAAGAAGCCGCGCGGAAATTTAGTACTTATCGCGTTTCGCGCTCACTAATCTTGCTTCCCATTTCCGCTACGAGGAACGCATGAAAGACTAGGTCTGCACACTTTCCTATTCTGTCCACCAAACTCTGGAGACGTTGACTCAGGTAAAAGGCCCTGCGAGCACACGACTTCGGGGCAACGTCACGTTGAAACGTAGGTTATGATAACTCATAGATAACTCATAGATTATCTCTAAATATTTTAAACATTATAGTTTCACCCTGCAAAAATAACAGAACCTGCAAACTTTATCTTTTAAAAATAACCAATAAAGACTCTACAATCATGGTCATAAATATTTGGTAAGAAGGAAAACTGATGCAAAAATTCGGAATTTGACAATAAGCCTTAAATGTTTACTAGCAAGTTGAAAATTCAAAGTTGTTCCAAGAGCCTGAGCTGCTAGAATAAACAGAATTTGTCGAATTTCCAAAAAGACCTAAGATCCTGAGATAAATCTCTTGAGACTTATCGCGGTCGTTTTGAAAATGCTTAAATTTTATCATAATTTATGACCTTGATTGTAGAATAACGATTTCGATTTTATTCTAGCGTCTTTACCGCGGATTTTGGACAAGTTTTTACCCACTGGGGAAGAACAGCTTGATAAGGGAGAGTCTGAAAAATAAAATTTACAGAAGATAGTACTGATTCACTTGAAATGGATTGGCTTCTTCGTAACGAAGTAACCAATGAAATGCAAGCTCGTTGATTTTACACTCTTCTGTACAGTTACATTTTTGATGCATTTGGTCGAATTTAGTTTGCTTTAACTCTGCCAAAGTCAGTTTTGGAAAGAAATTTTGGATTGGCCTCCAAATTGTCTTGAAATCACGAAATAAGAAATGTTATTTTATCTCACGTGCGATTCAAAACGGGGAGACAAATTAGCCTGCGAATCTGTATTCTTAATTATTATTATTTAATATTCAATGTTAATATATCAGAGTGTTTTTCAAACCAAACCTCTCTTTATGTACTTGTCATATAATCAAGGGCGCTATGTAAAAAACTACAACCCAACGCCTTGCTATGACCAACCATTTCTTCCAAACAATAGATTCGAATCATACCGAATTTCTTCATGTTTGTTATTACTTCTTATAACGTTAGTAAATATCTTTAATAGTTGTTTCTCAATATGCATCCAATATTTGACTGGTGTAAAACCATCACGAACTGAACGAGCGATAGAAATCATGGATACCTCCGAAGTTGAGAAAATTTGTTCAATTATAGCACGTATATTTTGCAGTCCAGAATCGATTTCTTCGAGTTTCGGACTATGATACTCAGTTAAATTTTGATCAGGCAATATTTTTCCATGACAAATCGTAAAATCTGGTCCTGATTTTATAAACTTTGGACTCGAAGATAAACAAAATTTTCCTTCTAGTAAACAACCTAGCATATCGTTATTCATACGAAGAAGTATATATGCCAGACCAGAAATATTTGCGGCGGTTACTTTTGATTTGCAAGAAGCTAACTTTCGCAGAATAAATAACTCCATGCATGTTTCTCTATAAGTCAGAGTCTTATCTTTTATCTTTTGTACTATTTGCAGTAAGGATGAACTTAACAAAGTTTCTACTTCACTAGTCTCTGGACAAAATATCTCACTAAGTAGAAAGTTTATAGAGTCTATCATATCAAAAGATAAACCGCATTCAACCAGTCTAATAATTCTATTCTCTACACCAAAAAAATCTTCATCAACATCGATAATTACTTTCGGTTTCAAAATTCTTGAAATTTTTGTTTTCACTTTCGATTTCAAAATTCCTGGAATAAATTCATTAAACGAATCATAAGTGATAAAGGTGAAATTGTAGCGCTGTATAACTCTACACTCTTCTCTGTTTAAAGAACGGATTCTCATTTCTTCACGAATAAAAAAGAAACAGTTACTCGTACCATAACATATACAATACTTTTTTAAACCATTAACTAAACCAACATAACCATTTTCCTGAAAAGAAGCTTGGTCCGTTAACCATCTAGGTTTTATCCAAACCACATGATCTATTAAACCAATCAAAATGCTAGAAATGATAAATGCGTCATTGTATCGCATCATTGGTGAATATGATTGGTTCATCTTTAGGGGTAGACTACTGAAAGAATTGAATTGTGCATTGTATTCTGGAGCTGCCATATCAGAATGCCCATCTAAATGAATCTATGGTTATACAAGAATTTACAATAGAACATCAGATTAAACATCAACCAGAGAACATTTGTCAAAAATCGTTGATTTAAACCAGTGGACACACTGACTTTGGAACAATGTCAAAACGACATCGCGACGTTTGACGTCGCTTCGACATTCTTCCAACGTCTTGTCTCCAAGGAACTCTTATCACCTTGAGAATGAAGTTATTCAATTCAAATATCATCGTCTCAGTACAATTTTCTTCCTGGGAAATGTTAAATTCAGGAATACATTTTTAGAGAAGATGCAAAAGAATTCACAACCGGAACCAAGATATCGGGACAGAGGGAATAATGATACAAGGAGAAGATGCAAAAGAATTAACAACCGGGACCAATATATCGGGCCAGGGGGAATAATAGCACAAGGAGAAGATGCAAAAGAATTCACAACCGGGACCAAGATATCAAATCCCGCTGCAGAAACTGGAAAAAAACTGTAGAATTCAAAAAATAGGCAAATGTCATTCCACAATCTTCCCCCAAGGTATACCATTTATCATTTATTAGCCATCCAATGAGCAAAAACTTGTTGACAGTCAGCAGTAAAGACGCTAGAACAATGTCGAAGATTGCAAACTTAGAACAAGATTTAGCCCACTGGATGTGTAGCCCACTGGATGTGGTGTTGTTAGCCTGAGTTCTGTGGAGTAATCGCAGACCACGGATATAGAATTGATAATATGTCAGCTAAGCATTTTTAGACAATGGAGAATAGGTCTAGGATTTCTTTAAAGTCGCATAATCACCCTATTTTGTCAAAATTCTAAAATCTATAATCACTATTGCCAATTGCTGATCACACTCTGAAAATTTCAGTATTTATAAATAACAGGAAGTGGGTCAAATAAGCAATTATTTTATCAAAAACTAGCTACAATTTCATGTAACCATGCAGAAAATCAATGAAGTTTGGCCAAACAATATGGCTGTCACACAGTTAGCATAAAAAATACAAAACTTTAATCACCACTTATAGTTGTCTTTAAAGAATGAAATTTTCAGAATGTGTTCTACAGACATTACAAGCTTTCGTGTTATTTATTTGGAATTTTGACAAAAATAGGGTGATCATGTAACTTTAAAAAAAAAATCTGGTGCTTTTTTATATGCGACGGTAAAGTTTCCATGACTGTCTGCGAAAAGTAGTCTACAATCATGGTTGTAAATACTTGTCAAGAGGGAAATTCGTGCAAAAAATTTCAACTTTCACAAAAAGCTTTAAATTTTTATTAGCTAGATAAACGGAACGAAAATTCGAATTTTTTCTAAGAGCTTAGGGTACTAGGTACCCAGAATCAACAGAATTTTTTGAGTTTGCAAAATGACCTAAAGGTTCATAATCACCTATGCCAAATGGATAAGTGACACACACTGAACATACCCAAAAAAATTCCAGAGTCTAAACACTTCATGAAGTGGCAAAACAAGCAATTTTTTCCTCTGAAAGCAGAAAATGTTTGGCCAAATAAGATGGCTGCCATGCACAGTGAGCATAGAAAATACATAATTTCCTACAACTTCAATCAATTATATCTCCACTAATACTCATTCTTATGGAGTCAGATCTGCAGAATATGTTACTAGCAATATGAACTTTCATCTAGACCATAGAAGGAAATATTTGAGAAGTAAATCTGAGGGTGATTTTGTACCTTTAAGATCCTAAGCCCTAAGTCTCTTGGAAGTTCTCGAGGTCGTTTTGTGCATTTATGCCTCACTTTAAAATTCACAAAAATTCATAAAATGTGCTATAATTTATGCCTATGATTGTAGCCTAGTCGAATACAGTGGGACAGAGCGTATTATCTACTTTGCGAATTTTGGATTCATAGAAGATGGTAGGTATAGGTGGGTATTTTGCTTTTAAAAATGTACCAATCTCTTCTGTGAGTACACGTTTTCTTTTAAAAGAAACAGCCTTATAAGAAACAGAACTGAATTTAGGTAAAAAAAATAAATAAATAAATAAGAAACACTGAAATTTGTAAATGGTATGTATTTTTTGTTAGGTTTTTATGTTTTTAGCAGTGTATGTGACTCCTTTTCAGATAACAAAAAAGAAACTCGAGTTCCAAAATATTGTAACAGAAAATAAAACGTGTACTCAGTTCGAAGATATTAATATGACATCATTGTTTCTGGAAAATCTATTTTACGTCATAAAAAAGGGCTTTGGAAACTACATGGAGTAGAGACCTTAGCTACATGGAGTGAAAACCTTTTTCTCTCATAGAAACCTCGTCTCTATAGGCCTCTACTACAAATTTATTTTATTTTATGAGAAGAAACTTAATACCAATGTGTACTTTTCATTTTCGTTTTGTTGTTTTTGATTTTGAGGTTTGTAAAACTTCTGCATCCAATATGGAATTACTAAAGAGAGATATACATTAGGATGAATTACTATAACCCTGTTAATCCTACATTTTTTACAGGATCGGTGACACCGGTTACGGGGAGGGTGGCAGGGGGTCACGCCCCCACTTTTTTGTAAGCTTGTTTTTGAAAAAGAATAGCGCATTTAGAATGATTATTGATAATAAAGCAATTTAGCCAATACAGACTACACCAAATTTTTCAATTTTTTTTCCCAAGACAGTCCTAGTCCTCCCTTAATCCCTATATTATGGCCCACAAGGTTGATTTCTATTAGGTGGAATATTTCGCGCGAAAGCTAAACGAAGACATTTCATTGGTAGATATTGACATCATCATCTACCAATGGAATGTCTTTTTTGGCTTTTACACGTAATATTCTACCAATTGGAAATCAACCATCATAATATTAACTTTTTCTCATATATTATTTTTCGGCGTCATTACTTTTGATGACGTTAACATTTCTCAAAATGATTTTCAAGCAACTATATGAGGAACCATTTTTGTTGGAATATTGTTTACCACCTGTTAGAAAGTCGGTTGCTAAGCGAAAATTATATCAAAGAATATCAGACGAATATGGTTTTTTACGAACACATCTGATTCCAACCTCGTCTCCATGGCTTTCATTTCTCTTGGCAACTTTTGATGTAAAGGAGAAAAGAAGAGTTAGAATTAAAATTAAATTCGATTGGTTTATATAGTAGAATATGGAATTTCTAAAACTGGTAAGATATTTGAGAATAGAAATCGAAGTGCCATAATGAAAAGCAAAAGTATCTGAGACTGAAATATGTAAGCTCTAACATAAAGTCCCATAATCACCCTATTTTGGTCAAAATTCCAAATAAACATGAAAGCTTATAATGTCAGTAACACATTCAGAATATTTCATTCTTTAAAGACCACTATTAGTGGAGAAACGAGTGATTAAAGTTTTGCATTTTATATGCTAACTTTGTGGCAGCCATATTGTTTGGCTAAATTTCATCGCTTTTCTGCCTGATTACATGAAGTTGTAGCTAGTTTTTGATAAGATAGTTGCTTATTTGACCCACTTCCTGTTATTTATAAATGCTGAAATTTGCAGGGTATGATCAGCAATTGCCAATAGTGAACTTGATATAGATTTTAGAATTTTGACAAAACAAGGTGATTATGCGACTTTAAGCTTGTCCCAGCTTCTTTTCGATTCTGACTACGTTAAAAAGCAAGCGTGAATATAGCTGCCAGACTTCACCTGTGGAGGAGGGTTATTTGAACATAGTTTCCAGATTTGAAGCAGAAAACTATACTCAAAAACGCTCCTCCACAGGCGATGTCCGGCAGTATATTCAGGCCTGAAAAGGTGCTGGGATGAGTTTGTCACCTTTAATAGATAATTCTTACCTTCTTGGTGCTCTTCACATATAGCTATTATGATTTTCTTGGAAACCTTTAAATTATCACGATTTCTCTTCCACGTGTCTAACCATATCAACAACAAAAACATCAAAATAAAACAACAAGTCACTAACGAATTTCGACGGAGAATTTTCATCAATGTACTATCAATCAGACTAGATGTAAATCCAGCTTTCGAATTAATGATAGTGTAAACTTAACTTTATTCGTTTATCCAACGTAATACATAAATTACCTTATTCCTTTTATGTATATGCTAACTATTTATTTTCTACAAATTGCAGAGAATCAACATGTTGTTAAAGTAAACAACTACTAAAAAAAATGTCAACGGTAGTTATAAAAGCACACAATAGAGCATCTATCACCAATAGCAACCCTCAAGTAGTATCAGGAAATCAAAGTTGATACGACTGCTTATAGTAAGCAAGTAAAAGTCATCGTTTTGACATAACGATGTGAAAACGACATTTTTTTGACGTTAGTCAAAGGAATACAATGGTACTAAAGCTTAGGGTCTGTTCATACGGAGGTAAACTAGCCCAGTTAACCAGGCTGGCTCAACTAGCCGGGATGCTTTTCAGACCGCATTCATATGATACAATTCTTTCCTGCGGAAACGGAATGGATAGTCGTATTTGTTAAGACTTTTGCATGTTTTTGACTTTCAACTTTATAACAATGTAACTGAAACAATTGAAATTGACATTTCGTCCGTGCATACTCTTATAGTATTTTCATTTGAATAGAAGTGAGCTGGCCTGGTTAACCGGGCTGGTTCGGTTGTGGGTGTTCACATGGCAATTTTTCATCCCGCCTTGCCGGGATCTCGGCAAATCCAACTGAGGTCCCGGTCAGGCGGGCTGGTTCGCTTTCCAAATGAACACATTTTAATTTTGTATGTATTTCTTAATAAAGTTAAGATCTCGGCTAAGCGAGCAAGCGCGGTTAACCAGGCCAGCTCATCTCCCATATGAACAGGCCCTTAATTTTGATTAGGTAGAAAAGTCCTCGCGAAAGCCATAAGAAGACATTCCATTGGAAGAAATTTCTACCATCCATTAGAATACATTCTTCGAGATTTCGCGCGGAAAATGGAGATTAATCTTTAGTCAAATTTCAATCACGTTTCCAACGCTTCTCACACACTCATACACGAAAATAATACATACCAAAAGAATAATATGCAACCGTAGTCATAAATATATGAGACCTAAAACTATCCCTTCCCTACCCCAGCATCAATGTCGAACTTAAAGGAACATCGACAAAAAGGGGAGAACTAACAATATATTTCGATTTAGCCCATAGTTCTAACCACGATTGTATCATTTTTTCAAACACCCAAGAAATTCTTCTATCCAGTGTGACCGTTAATGATGTGCGATAACACGCGAGACTTTGAAACACACAAGCCAATCTTCAAAAATAAACTCTATTAAAGTAAGGATATGAGAGGAATGTAAATATGTTTTTTATGAGAACATGTTATATTTATGGAAAGAAAATTTATATAATATAATGACAATTATGTTATATATAGTAAAACATGTATAAGAATAATCTAAAGGCATACGTCAAGATTGCAGACATGTTATAAATATCGTAGTACCAAAGGAAGAGAAGATTTTATTCAAAAACAACATTAAAACTTCGATGTTGTTCTAGCGTCTTCACTGCTGACTTCGAACAAGTTTTCACCCATTAGGAAACAGCTTGAAGTTAGCAATTCTAACGTTAAAAACATAATACGAGACCATGTTCAGCAGTTTGGTTCACGCCATGAGGCGTTTATTGAAGCGAGCGTTTATTTCAAAATAAATATTTTTGGGGCGTGTGGAATTATTCAAAATACAACCATATTATAAGAAATTCTTCTATGTCAACTAAAGACCAAAAAATATCGAAACATTTACACTATATTATTATTGAGAAGGAAGGGGGAAGGGTGTTTGGTTCACGCCATGAGGCGTTTATTTTATTGAAACATTTTAACTGTATTATTATCGAGAGGCGAAAGAGGGTGTTTTGACTTAAAGTAGAGTAGCATTTATTTAACTTTTTTTTTGTGGTTGGGAAGGAGGGGGGAGGGGCGTTTACTGGAGGAAGGCGGTTATATAATAATTTAGAAAAAAGGAGGACATTTATTAGAGTGAGGCGTTTAAAAGAATTGGGACGTTTATCAAAGGAGTTGCGGTATGAGTTAATTTTTAATATATTTTCGTTAAGTCACGTTTCTTGGGTATTCAAAGGATCAATGTTAAGGTGGTTTCTACTAGGCGAAGTAATATGTGTCGTAACAGCGTTAAATGTTTGAGGCGCTTATTTTCGCGGTTCGAAAATAAATGCACTAAAGTGTCAAAATAGATGGTGTGGGGAAAATCAAAAAATCAAAGAAAAAATCTAATTCAGGCTTAAACAATTATTCCCCAACATAGCTTGAAAGAGTACGAAATAAGTCCATATATAGCAATACATAGTCCATATATAGCAATACAGAGTCATATATAGCAATACAGAGTCATATATAGCAATACATAGTCCATATATAGCAATACAGAGTCCATATATAGCAATACAGAGTCCATATATAGCAATACATAGTCCATATATAGCAATACAGAGTCCATATATAGCAATACACAGTCCATATATAGCAATACAGAGTCCGACGTTGTTTTAGCATATTTATTGCTGCTGACTATTTGAACAATTTTTGCTTAATGGGTAGCTACTCCAGCCTCAGAGCATACCTAAAATGATGACATTATACAAGGAAGTTCCTTGTATTATATGAGAATAGTAAAGAAGATTGGATAATGGTGAAGAAACCATCAAATGTAAACATATAGATAGAATATTCCTATATTATCCTTACAAAAGCACGGTAAACAATTAACCCGTGGGTACGTCATGGTCAAATGTTACATAAATAACTTTTAATACTGTAAGAATCAGATTTAAATGTCAGTTTGACCATGGAGCGCCCACATAACAGAACTACAACTAAAATAGCGTTAATCCTGTATTTACATACCATATAAAAGATTATCTTTTTATATGAAAATCGACTTTATTTTATAGAACGGAACATAATATTATGAGAAAAATGGTAAAACCTTCGAGTAAAGGTGAAAGGTTGTTTTAATCTTAACGAGAAATTTTAGGTTTTAAATAAATAAAAGTGGCTGAAAAGATTTTTAAAGAATAATAACATAGGAGATTATTTTCGCACCATCAACAATATAAAACTTTATAAAACTTAAAACACGAATATATATTGAACAACAACAACAACAACAACAACAACAACAACAACAACAACAACAACAACAACAACAACAACAACAACAACAACA
>JAULBZ010004964.1:0-13998 GCA_032360805.1 Neoturris breviconis | reverse complement strand
TATATGCAAGAGAAAAACTTTATTAGTTGATTGATATTAACAGTTTATACTGCTCTATATCACAATCACCCAAGGAAATGTATCCCACCCACAAAATCTTCCCTCTCAGGGGAGTAATGTATCCCACCCAAAAAATCTTCCCTCTCAAGGGGAGTAAATTTTACCATTCCCTCCAAGCAGGCAAATTTCAGACGACTGATGGGAGGACACTATGAATTCATCATTCTATTAACTTTTATAAATAAATACACACATGGTTTCTTCACCCAATAAGAACTTAGTAGTCCAAGTTCAACTAGCATAAATTTGAAATGTAAACTTGAAACGATATTTTATTTGATTATTGGTATCTTCGTTCCATATCGCATAATATAGTATAATCTTCTCTATAGGCTATATCCTGTGTACAAGTCTTAATTTTAAGTCACGATTTCTTTAAAATATTAAAAGCATAATAGCTTATTTGCTATATTAGGATGCGTATTCTCTATTTTTATTTATTGTATACATCATACATTATATGTATGATGTCAGTGGTTGAAAGAAGAGTGGCTACCAAGTCTGAAGTTATGCTCAGCAGTGATTATATACTGTTATTTTGATCTCTGGGTGTAAAATGTGTGTATGCTACGTTTAACATTCAGTGTTTGATATAAGAGTAATAATCATTGTGGAGGAGAAATTTTTGAGAGTAACTTCAGGTTTGATAACCTGCTGCTATGCTCAATAGTCACTCCTCCACCGTGATTATTAGCTCTTATTGCGAACATTGACATTTACTTGGTTTGGCAGGCTACTATTCAATACTCTATCTTTGACTTTCAATACCGTAACTACTGCACCACAGGTGATGTGGGGTAGTTATATTCAGGCATTGCAGGTTTGTTGACCCATCTCCAGTTCATAGGATGATATACAAACACGAATATAACTGCCGGACATCACCAGTGGACGAGTGTTTTTTTAGTATATTGTTCAGCTTAAAAGCTAAACACTGTACTCAAAAATACTTCTCCACAGGTGATGTCTGGCAGTTGTATTCAGGCTTGATATTGTGGTTATTTCTAGCATCTGTTAAGTCTTTATCTTTATCCATTATACTATTGCTACACCAGCTCTTCCATTAGTGAATAATTATATTCTGAATGATTTAACGACATAAATTTTAGAAGTATGTTTTTTGAGAACGTTCTTGGTTTTGTTAATTCCTGTAAAAATTCCTTTTCTAAGCATGTACACTTTCCTATGATTATTTTTTGTTGAAGCTAGTTTGTGTACAAGGTAATTCTATTTCTAACATAAAGTTTATTTTGTTTAGGAAAAAGCGAGTATACAATGGTTGAACGACAGCCTTAATAAAAGCGATCAATTAGCTAATAACATGGTAAGAATAATGCTGGGAAAAATAATGTAGAATCATCCCAAATATTTAGGAAGCACAAATAAATCCAAGTCATTTTACAGTATGAATCCAGATCTTTTAATTATTGATAAGGCTTTCAACTGCACGATTTAATTCTAGTGAAGCATAAAAAAATCACGGAAGGTCAGAAACCCAAATTTTCTTCAAAATGACATTAAAGACTCATGGTGTATGGTCATTGTTCTATATCAGACTGTGTATCTTCCTGGCAATACAACAATCCTTATATGGAGGTATCCTTGACTGCATTCAGTAGTATTCTCTCTTGCATGTATTAACTTTCTTAGATGAATATTCTCACATCTTTTGAAGAGCGATTATGCAAACTTGAAGATACGATTTTACCTGTTCACAAAGAAACAACAGATTTACAACGAAGACAGGAAAGTATGCAATCATAATATTGTGTGTAGAAAACGTTTCACAACTTCAATGCATTGTGTGATCCCAAATCATTTCTTGTCACTAAAATCCAAACTTCAATATTACTTTTGGACACCACCGGTGAAGGGATGGTTTTGAGTGAAGTTGTGAGATTTGCAGCAGGAGAAGGACAGCAGTTATTTTGCTTATTCTGCTTATCTAAACAAGAACTTTAAAAAATAAAAATAAATATTTCTTCTACGGAAATTATTCATGTAATAAAGATAATGTTGAATTACATTGTAATGGGTACCCACTTTCCAGCCCACCAAACAAAGTTTGGATAGGCAATTGCTATCACTTGCAGTGGCGGTGTTGGCGGCATTCTACTTTTCTTAATAGACCATGTTCCCGAAGTGTTAGCATTTTGAAGTTTGGTACCAGCATTCGTGGCAATTTTCTAGAAGAGCGTTTCAAAATTCTTTCAATTCTATTCACTCGGTCTCGAGTTTTGAGCAAAAAAAGTGTAAATTGAACTTAAAAGGCATGATACTGTCTTGAAATTTGGTTATGGCATTCTAGGCAATATTACGAGACTGTTGGTCAATTTCATCGATTTGGGACTAAGTATCGGTGAAAAAGTGAATTTTTTTTTTTATATGAAGTTTTGACCACATTCACCATTTGGTTAAGCAATATCATACTCAAATGATAAGGGGAGAAGTAGAGCCTTAGAAATATTTTGACCTTTTAATTTTCTATGAGACTTTGATCATGAATCTTTTTTTGGCAGAGGTTATGTATTTTGGGAAACTTTCTTCTCAATGACAAGAGTTTTTTTCAAAGACATTTTAGAATTTTGGGACTTAAATCTTCGTTTTGATTTTGGGAAGCTTCCTTCTTCAATTGTGAAATAAATATCAATGCTACTCACCTAGATTATTAAACATAATTACATACACCTTGAGTGTCATTTAATTTTAATAACAAAAAGTGATTACAACATAGTAATAATTTGAATACACAATCCAACATAAGAATATTTTTTTTAATAAAAGAATCTTTTATATAAAGATAATGAATAATAATGAATAATAATGAACATTCTTCTTCTGTTGCATTGTTCTATTTTCTAGTGCTTCTTTATTTATTTTAGTTTTAATAACATCAGCTAGTAAAAACCATCCTGTAATATATAAAATATAGATTGTTAAATAAAACTATAGGGCTATATAATAGGTATATAACATACAGTAGTAGTATGGTTAAAGCATATCCTATACTATATGTAGTCTGAATGTTGCCTATACAGGGTAACATAATTCAAAATCTTTAAAATCACACTGATACTATAACGTAGGTATATTTTATTTTTTTATTTGGTGTACATAATGCAATAATGTATAATATGTGTATGCAATTCCTATTCACTGTAAAGGAGTGATTTTTGAGCATTGCTTTAGGATATGATATGAAATTTCACTACTTTTCTCCACAGTGATTATGATATAAATATACCTTGATAAAGGTGTTCCAAATTGTTTATTTGACCTGAAACATTATCAACTTAATAAGGACATGAAATTCTAATTTTCTAAATTCTAAATTTGGGCGTAACCCTAAGTAAAATTTAAACTCTCAAAAGATTAAAAAAAGCACCCTATGCGTTTATCCTTGATATAAAATTCCACTACTCTCCTTCACAGTGACCTGACATAATTTTACCCTGAAAAGGTGTTCCAATTGTTTATTTGACCTAAAAGTTTATCATCTTAATAAAGACATAATTTCAAACGCTGTATAATGTGTGTATGTAAATAATATTTATGTGCTTAGGTTAAAAATTTCACTTGGTTTGGTGGGTACTTTTAATACCGTACCTATGATTTCCAATTTCACTCTCAATGTTTCCTACTCTGATTTTTTGAAAATAGCAGAATCTCATTGTGTGTTTTAGATGTTGATAAAACGTTACATCTATTGGATGATGTATTGAGTTATCATAGTGTATCTGCTAATCTAAAACCTCTCATCGAAGAAGGGTATGTATTAATATAGATATGTTATTACATATTACTTAATTTATCACAGGAGTTAAAATACCTGCCGGCCACCACTGCGGAGGAAAGATTTTCCACGCAATAAGCCTATTGCCAGAATGATTCTACTATTTTGGTGTTGTTAAACATTGAATTAAAAAAAGTGTGCTAGGTCAATGAACTTGTATTGCAATGAATTGGTTTCTTCAGTATGAAGAAACAAATCTAATGCAAGTTTGTTGACTCAGTACTCTTCTCTATAGATTTTGTTTCGAGACGGTCCCTTATATAATGAGAGGTTTGCAACTATTGATCTTTCTATTAATAGACCTACTGGACACTTAAATAATTATCTTGAAAACATGGAGAAAATTGATCAAGCAATTGTGTTCTTTGAAAGAAATAATCCTGATAGCATTGAGCTATCTGTCTTAGTAAGTAAATAAAATTGAGAAAAAGGAAGTTTCCTTCGATGTTTAACAAAGTGAAATCTCTGAACAATGAACCTCTACTAGCCGGACACCTCTAATCTATAGACATTAAGCTTGTGTCCTGGCGACCTCCTGATTGCTTTGAAAAACCTCTTCCAGACAGACATCTCAAAATAATGGGCAAGGTTCCAACAGTGTCCATTATTAGGTTTTACTGTTTTGATTAAAGTCCACAGTAAAGACACTAGGGTCGTCATTTAGAATTTGTTATTGTAGATGTATAAAACTGAAATCTCCCAACGGTAGACATTACTAGATGGACACTTGGAACCTTTGGCATTTAAGACAATGTTCACACTTATCGGATAGAAATCGTTTCGGAATGAATTACACACTGGATAATCTATCCGGTATACTCAGCGGAAATTTTTTGTTTTGCTTGTTGTGGTGAAATGGAATCATACCGGCATAGTTTTCGATTAGGTGTTCACACTTGAAACGGAATGAGATTGTTCCGAAATAGTTTCTATCAGACAAATGGGAACATAGTCTAAGCTTGCATTCCAGGGGCCCCAGTTACTTACCTTCTACTAGATGACCAACTCCCGACAATGGGTATGTTCCTAATGGTATCCACTGTTAGATGGTTTTGCTCTATTTCTATCTTCCCATCAGACTAATTCTTTATTACTATAGTATTGTCATTCTTTATCAGTGGCCATAAACACTAAACAAGGTTTTGAATGATTATTGTCTTCATTTAGAAATCGTTAAATGAATCAGCTCGAGACTCACTAGAGAAAGAATTTCTGATGTTATTGAAACGTAATAGCAAACCTGTCCCTGTTGTAACAATACAAGATATATTCAATGCTATGGTGGAAAATTCAGGTACTGAGATTACCAGAATTTGCATGTATTTTCTTTACAAATAACCAATGATTTATTTGTCACAGTACCTCATGAAATTTTGGCATACACAAGACCGCCTGTATGTTTCTCAGCATACAGTACCCACCTTTCCACTTTAGAGATTAAAGTTATCTACTAAAGTTGCTGTATATATTTTCTATGTACGGATTTAGAGAACTTTCTTGGTACGTTGACTATTTTATGAGTATTATACCCAGTGGGCAAAAACTTGTTCATAGTCTGCTGTAAAGATGCTAGAACAATGTTAAACGACGTTGTTCTAGCATCTTTACTGCAGACTTTGAACAAGTTTTTACCCACTGGGTAGAATTATAATTATACACAAGTAACTATAGTTATGTGTATTTAGATACTGTAAGTGAACTTGATGCTGAAGATACGCAAATACAACATTTTAGTGGTATGTATTCTAATATCAATAAATTTGAATATAAGATTTGTTCATAAGCTTTGTTTGCTGAATAGGCTGCTGTTTAGGAGCCATCTTTAAAATTCTTTTCAGAAAGCAGATATTTTAACAGCTTTTAAGAAGTCAAAATTAATAATTTGAGAAAAAGTAATCTACGAAGAAGAGTGTTAAGTCAACGAGCTTGCAATTGATTGGTTTCCTTAGTGTGAAGAAACCAATCAATTGCAAGGTTGTTAATTCAGCACTCTTCCCCGGGGAACAAATGTTGGTAAAATGGTGATAATTTTTTTTATTTAGAGCGTGTTATGGATGAGTTAGGAACTATTGCAACCTGGTTAACTGAACATAAGAAAGGAACTGGTAAACATTTTTTTAATATTACTATTGGTTGCCATATTAGATTATCTCATGTCACTAATGAAATTCTCTATTTTTTTCCTATGATCATTTCGAACCAACAGTTTTTTTAAGTTAAAGTTACATTGAACAAAATACCAACTAATAAAAAATCAGAGCATTTTTTTAAAGCAATGTCATATATTGATTTATCAATTTTATACAGATGGTTTTTAGCCTACCAAAAAAAGTTTGGATGGGCTATTGCTATCACTTTTGTTCCGCTTTTCATAATAGACTGTTCCCGAAGGGTTAGCATTTTGTAATTTGGCACCAGCATTTGTGGCGATTTTCTAGAAGGACTCGCCAAAAAAATTTCGATTTTATTCACTCTGTCATGATTTTTAGGCAAAAAGGGTCCAGATTTAGTTTTCGGTCCAATGGACTGAAAAGGTGTGGTACTGTCCTGAAATTTGGTTGTGGTATTCTAGGAAATATTACGAGAACGCTGACCAAATGTCTTTTCGAACATTTGAATTTTCATTCACCCAAATAACATGCTAAAATGATAAGGGAGAAGTGGATAGTTAAATATTTTTTGATATTTTAATTTTCTATGAGACATTGACCATGAACCTTTTTTGGCAGACATTTTGTATGTTGGGGAAGCTTCTTCATGAAATCCTAATGCCATGTAAAATTTTGTTGTTTATCCTTGATATGAAATTTCACTACTCTCCTCCATACTGACCTGACATAATTTTACGTTGATAATAGTTTTCCAATTGTTTAATTGACCTAAAACTCTATCAACTTAATAAGGACATTAAATCCTAATGCCATGTAAAATTTGGGTGTTTATCTTGGATGTGAAATTTCACTACACTGCTCCACAGTGACCTGACATAATTTTATGTTGATAATAGTGTTCCAATTGTTTATTTGACCTGACACTTTATCAACCTGATAAGGACATGAAATCCTAATGTCATGTAAAATTTGGGTGTTTATCCGGGATGTGAAGTTTCACTACTCTCCTCCACAGTGACCTGACATAATTTTACTTTATTATTTTATTTTATTTATAATTATTTATTGAAACTTTAGCCTCTTAATAAAGACATTATTTCAAACACTGTATAATGTGTGTATACAAATTATATTCATGTGCTTAGGTTTAACTTTCACTTGGTTTGCTGGGCTATTTTGGATACTGTACATTTGATTTATTCTATTCTATTATAATGTTCCCCCTAAGGCAGCCTTTACATGGAACCCCCTGATGACCTTGCAATTGATTGATTTCTTTTTACGGAAGAAACCAATCAATTGTAAGCTCATTTAGGGTCAAACTCATTTAGGGGTCCATGTAAAGGCTGCCTAAGTAATGTGCTTATGAAGGTAGCAGACACAAAAAACTTTTTTCAAAATTGTTTTTACTATTAATTATTTGGAACGTTAACTTAACTACGTTAATTATATTGTATACGTTCAAATGAAAATGTTCCTCCTTATTTATTTTTTAGCCATATTAATATAAAAGTCCATGTTCTTTCCAATGATAAGTATATCTAGAGTGATTATTTTAGATTGTATGAAAATCAAGAATATAGGTATACTGTTAAAAATTCTCTAAAAAATTATTTTCATATTTCTCACTGAATAGATTTTATACAGCAACTCTAAATTTGATATTTTATTGTAATATCCCATAATAGCCCATTATTAGGATAAGATTGAGTATAAAATTAAAGTGCCAGTTTGAAGTCAGGTGTTGTTTATTATTTAAAAATTAATCAACCATCATGGTTGAATCTAAATTATTTTTTAACAAAGGATTAAAAAAAAAAAGAGTTATGATTACAAATGTTGTTTTGGAAGAAATTATTTCCACGATAATAGAAAGAAAATCTTCTAAAGACCTTCAACTATAGAAGTTAACTGCATTGAAATTATTTTCTGAAGATCATTGAAATTTAGTTTACACGGCAAATCTTTAGAAGTTAATCTCCTTTGTGATTATTTCAATTGATTTTTTAAAGATTTATGAGGCTAGAAATTTCTTTAAAATCTGATATCTTGAAACAGAATTTCATGCATATTCCTCATACATAACTGAATTACGTGTCCGAACGAAATACCGTAACTTGCCGTAGTAACGTTTAAATTAAAGATCGATAAAATTATCTAAAATAACATCCTCTGTGTTATTAGGTTTTCATAGAAGAGAAAATATTTAACGGGTCTTTAAATTCAATTTGTAGAAAAACTAAAACGAAAGAATATCAGCCCCATGATGTTATTTTAGAAAAACGTGTGCTTTATAAAATGGTATAACACCTATTGTGGGAATTTTTTTCTTTCAGACGCATATTAAGCTTATATATATACAGTGCAAGATTTAAGTAACGCAACTTTGCATGTCATTATTTTCCGCGTAATAATTTTTTAAGAGCTTCAAGAATTGTGTTACTTTAATCACTGAACCTTTATTCAAATTGAATACATTTATTTTTTAAAAATATTTCGTTTTTTTAACGATTTTGTAGAAGCACATCTTTTATTGGAATGTATACAATATCCTTAACTTGCTATGTTAACTTATGTGTTAATAATTTGGAGAATTAAGTTGTTCTTTTTCTTCCTAGATTTTATGAGTATGTATTCTCAGTATCGATCAACAATGCTTGCACAATCCCTTCAAAGGTAATTATTGTCCTTTTTTTGATTCAAATCACCATAGTTTTCTGCAGTAAAACTGGTAGACGAGGTGTCGGTTGAAACCGATACAATTCAATTTTTAAAAAAGTTACACTAAAGTAGCATTTAAAATCATCATTTTCAATGATTTAAGATTTTAAGATTTGGGATTGTACTTTCACGAATGAAAATAAAGCAAAATGTTTGTGGTTCGTGGGAATTAACTTTCATGAATGAGTGAATATGAAATATTTTATAAGAATTAACTTTCACGCAACAAAATGTTCTTATTATCATGGGAATAAACTTTTACTAGAATGTCATAATAGAAAAAAACAACAACATTTAAAACTTGAAAATTGTGTTAAAACAACAAATATTACTGAAGTCAATGCCGAAATAAATAACATGATTATTGAAGGTGGCTAGCTATTTATTTTGTGTTGTAGAAGTAATAATATTTTTTTTTTTTTTGCCGGATATAACTTTTGAAAATGGGCCGATATGAAATATTTTGCAATAATAAACTGTTGCAAATGGTCAGTTTTGAATTTTTTTGTCGAATCAACTTTCTCAAAAAGGTCCAACAAACGTGCAACAGTCTAACGCTATGAAAAGATAAATTATTGCAAATTGCCTGCTTTATATATTTTATTAATGATAATTGTTTTCTCTCTTTTATTGTCATTGTTTTTGCTGTTTATTGCATAATAAATTTTACTTTCATATTTAGTATAAAAGATGAAGGTTTTAATTTCAATTTTGATGTAAGTTTTTGTGCATTTTAGATGTAGTTTGTGATTTGTGTAGATATATTGTTGCAGAAAAAATTATTTAACTCTCAAGCTTCTTATTGGTTTGAGTAAAAGCAATAATTCTTTCAGTTTCATTGCGATTGTAATTTTGGGCAAATTGAACTAAATAGTTATTTTTGAGAATTAATTATTTGGGATGTACATCCAAAGGTTCAATGTTTTCATCAGATATTAATGGTTTGTTTGTTGTTTATTGAAGAGATTTTTATTAGAAATTTTATTTTTGCGAATTGATATTCCTTGCAGTGATCAGAATAATAGTACTGTTGAGGAGAGATTTTTAAACATAATTGCAGGCTATAAAGCCTGAACCTCCAGAGTGATTATTTGCTCTCATTTTGACCACTAACTTGCAAAGTCTAGTACTTGCCAATTTAGGATACATTTTGTGCAATTTTACAAACTAGAATTTCATGGAAATTTATCAACAAAAGTATAGGTTGTAAAGCAATTGTCAATAAACAAGAATGAATAATCAATGTTGATGAGGGATCTTTGCATAGCTTCAGGTTTTTATTCTCAAAAATCACCCCTGCGCTGTGATTATTTGCTCATATTGATCTTCTCCACTATAGTGTTTTTATACTATATTCGCAGGTTTCTTTATTGTATCACTTCTCTTGTTTTAGGTAATTGTTGGTAAAAAGAAACGTAAGTTGGATCATGGTAATTTTCTCAAAAGTGCTACTACTAACCATAAGAACTTATTTTATTCAGTTTTATTTTTAGAGTAATGTTTTCAATTTCTATTTTCAAGTTGCAAAAAGTAGATATTTTAGCAGCTGTAACCCTTTTCAGGATGGGACGGAGACAAATAAAATTAATTTAAGGAAAATTAATCTATGAGGAAGAGTGTTTAGCGAACGAGCTTGCGATTGATTGGTTTCTTCATGAAGAAACCAATCAATTGCAAGATCGTTGATTCAGCAACTAATTGTAAGTGAATAATATTAATCTAGAATAATATAAAAAGCGATCAGCAACAAGCTGTAAAATAACTATTTTAACAGAAGAAATATTATTATAATTACAAATTACTTCTGTTTACCTGCAAAAAAAGAAGCTTAGACATGAGTTTTAACTGGAGCTTATAACTGGTGAAGATTTTGCGTTAGAAATTGATAGACTTATAACAAGGGGCTTATATTCAGGATTTTACTGCAGTGACTACTTTATGAGAATATCCTATTACTATTATTAACTGGCAGCCATTACTAGCAGGCTGGTATGGAAAATTGCAAAAATTCATTACATTACAGACTGGTACCAACCAAACCTCCTCCTCCCTTGCAATAGGTACAGAATTAGCAAAAAAATCAGCACAAATTTGGTGTGTTTTTAACGCGATTTACTATGGTACCAAAAACAGGTCTGTACCCATTGGTACGAAATTAAAACCTTGCCAATTAATTATCACAAAGCATTTAGTTAAACAAAGCATTCAATTGAATGGACTTCAAATAGTAGCTTAGCATCTTTTCATGTAGGTTGTAGCAAACAGCAGGAATATGATGTAAGATTTATTAAGCTCAGATGGTGGTGAAGATTTCTTATATCAGTTATTCTAAATTATTCTCTTCCAATAACTGAGTATAGTCTTCGATTTTATATAGACCTTTGCTTCTGTTAACTAGGATAGACTTTCATCGATTAAACAGGAGAGCATAAAAGTTACATTTTGGGGTGCAACTATAAATAATTGTACATTTAACTTTGATTTCCAATGCTCTCCTCATGCTCTTTGGGGAAAAAACAGCTAAAAATGTAAAATTAATATTTATTTAATAAAAAACAAATTTTCCCCTTCTTAAATTTTCCTTTGAGCACTCATCTCTGTTTTCAAATGTTTGATTTTTTGTTTTAGAAAAAATGGAGTGTTTAAAAATGTGTGTTGGACCTGGTATTTACTAAATACTTCCAAAATACTCCCGTTTTCAAAATATTTTGACCTCAATATACATGCACTCGGTCAATATACAAACCCCGTAAACTCTGTCTGCATTATTGACCTTGGGATTGTATTTCTCAGTCCAGAATAATAAAGCAATTAGTATTCGTATAATTGTGAAATAATAAGGATTATGTCTTATATAATAGTATATAAATTATTAATTACTGCAGTAGTATAAACAGTTTTGTTTTCACGTTTGTTTTCTTCCTTAGCTTATATTTGTTTGAATAATAATCAGTACAATGTTTATAATAGGATATTTCCACCAGACAAGAATTTCAAATATATATATATATAGTTTTTGTTAAATTCACAAGAATCACAAGTTATTTTAATCACTGATTTAATTATGTGCAGGTGTATTTTATGAAAATATTTCCCAACTAAAATTTATAGAGACTTTTTTCTTGTAATTTCAATTTCTATACTAAGATATTGAGTATATACATCATCAGAGTGTTAAATGTGTTATTGGTAACGATCATCATAAAAGTATTGTTCAAATGATCACAAAAAATAGCATTGGTCACTGTTAGAAGATGAAGAGTACTGGTATCATAACAGCTTTTATTTTGTTAGTTTATTGCATTTCATTTGCAAAATCTAAATGTGGACAGATTATCATTGCTGATAAGGTAAAATGGTCATATGATACCATCACCATTGTTGCATTGTTTTCTTTTACTGATTATAATAATGAAGTTTATTTTGATCTTGAAGCTTTTATTTTTAACGAAAGAATCAAAAGACGAATAAACAGTTCCCTATCTGAGTATCATTCACCACAATTTATAACAATCGATGTATGTAACAATATAAATGTTCTTACCGATTCATTAATGATAGTGTTGCTGGATGTTCGATTTCAAAAAACCGTAATTATAATTTCATATACTACCTATGAACTAACAATGCACACTGTGAAGTTATTAATGTCAACAACGATTATCTTAAGTGCATATGCAACAGATGAAAATTATGACGCAAGCTACGAACTAATGAGAGACTTAAATTATTCGATTGTGTGGTATAATAAACAGATTGATTATGTCTTTTATCTTACCTACTATGACGTTTTTAAACATGTCAGTTTTGAAATATACGAAAAGAGAGAATACTATAATAATAATACTTCTGAAAAAAGTTATGATGCGTACTCAAGAATAGTAGGGAGCAAATTATGCGCCAAACACAAAATCATAGTTGGATTACCTACATATGAAAAATTCAGCGAATATTATTCAAATGTTTTATCAGAAAATTCAACAAAAGCTATACAAACGACAGGTTCTATAACATTTCTTAATCAAGTAAGTCAGTACTACCAACGCTACAATAACGAAAACGGAAACATGCATCTTAGCGCAAGGATTGCACATAATATATTGAACCTGAGACAAGCATGTCTTCACAGACTTGCCCAAGTTTCTAGTGTGTACCATGGAACAAAGATCAACTCATCTCTTTGTAACAAGTATGAAAGGTTCATTGAAAGCACTGGAAAATATTCACTTTATAAATTTCCAATAGATCTAGTACGCCTAAACTATCATGGTTTGACATTCACAAAAGCGGCAAGAAGATTACTTACACCTGGGATAACTCGAAGCAATCGAATAAATTCAGAAAAAAAATGCATTCCAAAAATATGTGATAAAGGCACAGAGGCATTTTATGGTGAGTTGCCACATCCAGTTTTCTTTGATACTGTTTATGATTGGGGTTGTCATCCTTGTAAATCAAATAATGTAAAGGCAACAAGAGGTTATCATTCATGCTATTCTTGTCCTATTGATTGGGTAAATAATACTGAAAAGACTATGTGTTATGATCCATATCAAGAGAAATATATGAAGTATACAACTCGCAAAGGATTAGTATTTTTGATCATTGATGTATTTTGTAACATTGTCATATTATCAATCATGTGTATATTTGTAAAGTATCGCAACACACCAATTATAACATCGTCAGATAAAACATCGACATTGCTACAATGCCTGTCACACTTGGTTTTGTCTGTTGTATTACCATTTTTGTTTTTTGGAAGACCGAATCAGGTTACATGCATAATAAGATCTATAATAATTGGTATATTGTTAATAATTCCAATCGCATTGACGATGAGTAAAACGCAAAAGTTGCTGATGATATTCAATTCAAAAATAAGAATGGCTCGGAAAGAAGTTTATGTAACAAGAGCTACTCAAATTTTCATCCCTGTTGTGATTGTAATAATTGGAGTCGGCATCACAATAATATCAATTCAAGGTAAATATCCAAACGTTGAGACAATAACCTTAAGAAGACAATTGAAAAGATGGTTATACTGTAATAGTAACAAACATGTTCAAATTCAGTTATTATATGTATTCATTTTGTATGTTTGCAATGCATTTCAAGGTTTTAGAGCACGAAGGCTGCCATCAAATTTTAAAGACACTAGTCTTACAACATTTGTGTCATTGTTATGCAGTGTTATTATTGGTGCAACAACTGTTATTTATTTTGGTCGACAGAATCAATGGAATAAAGATCTTGTACTGATGTATTCGGTTTTAATTTTAAATTTTGTCAGTTTTGTTGTGTTATTTTCAT
>JAULBZ010004962.1:0-14002 GCA_032360805.1 Neoturris breviconis | reverse complement strand
GCCACATGCAAAAAAGACACGGAGTATTTCTATAGAATCTGCGATGTTGTGAATCTTTCTCTTTTTATATATCTATGTTTAAACTGAGAAATAGCAAAAAATTAAGAACGGTTTGATTTTATTAGATTAAGTATGTTTCACAGTTTCAAACTTAAGAACATTGTAAGTACAATGAAGGTTCATTTTACGTTAAATAAATAAACATAATGAGGCTAGAGCAAATTTTTTGTGGCCCCATAAAATAAAAATGCATGGCACATGAGGAAGACAGTGAGAGATTTGGTTATCATGTGATAAATACCTGTTCTCCTGTAAAGTAGTTTCAGGGTAAATAAGATGTATCACAGTTGTATCACCTATCAGAAGGGAGATGAAGATCTGGACACCTCTTGTTCTAGTATTGGCCTTGAGAGGGGGATTGAGGTAGAGACAATAAAAAAAATATAGATGATCTTCTGGTGTATTGCGAGCAAAGCTCTGGCTACAATATCGAACTTCACTTGTGTAACTCATTAGATTCTCAATATGAGTCTCGGTCCAAAAAATCAAAAATAAAATAATCAGCTAGGTTGATTTATTCTGATCTTGTCAAAATCCTGGGCTTCTTAAATACTGTTTGAAGTTTATGCAAGATATTAGATTGAGGTCTATAAACGTAGGTTACTTCAGATGCAGATTGTTCAGAAACATTTGCAAGTTTGTTTCTAATTTTTATTTCACTTATTAAGTCTACAAGACAGTAGTTTATGGCACACATTATTCTCTTTTTCTTGGTGTTATTTAGTCAAATATTATAAGTTTAATTATGCACATTGTAGGCTGCTCTTGAAGCAATGAATGAATTAGATGTGTTTGGTTCAAGAGGTGGTATTGGTTCTATAATACATGTACAAGCTGACCAAATACAGTATTGTAAGGTATTACTACTCTCATTATGTAGATACAGTATTTAAATTTATAAGGACTCTTCCAATGTACGCAAATATGTTATTATAAGCTATTAATGCTCCTATTAACTTCTTTTCTAGTTATATGTCTACTCATGTTGTTAACTGAAATATTTTGTCCTTGTTTGGTAATTTTATGATTTGTTATCAGTGTGTCATTTTAAACTGAAAGCTTAATGACCTCATAATCCGTGAGCTTGTATTTGCTTGGATTGTAACATTGTAACAAGAGTCTGTATATTATTATCTGTATAATCAGTTTATCTATAAAATAAATACATAGCGTGCTGTCTGTTGTAAGTAGTAGTAGTAATTATTTAGTTGATAGAAAGAATGTGGAGAATTTTAATGATATGATTAATTGATATTTTAGTAAACAAACATGTTACATAATTACAGGCGGGAAGGGGGAAGGGGGGCAAAACTGAAAACAATTGTTAGGTATTACTTGTGGAGGAGAGATTTTGTAGCATAGTTTTAAGCTGAAAAGCCGAATTCCTTCGCAGATTTACCTTTCTATATGACAAGCAAACTTTAATCATGTATATCGTTTGATCAATATATTGGAAGTTTGAAGTTGCCCACTTGAGATACAAATAGATTTTTCTTATGATAATAACTGCGCAATAGCATGCAATGACGTACAGAAACGATAAGAAATATGTATGGCATTCTTCTCTACCCAATGGGCAAAAACCTGTTTAAAATTAGCAGTAAAGACACTGAAACAATTTATTACGGACTTCGAACAGGTTTTTACCCACTAGGAATACCCACTAGGTAAGGACACAAAGTGAAAATCAAATTGAATAATTTTTTTTTCTACAGCCACGGCTATTGCAGCATTTAGTTTATTGCAACAAAACTGGACCTATGTTTTAAGTTTTGCAGCAGTTTTATTTGACATAAATAAGTTAAATCTTTGTCCATATTATCTGTCTTATACACAAAATACTTCAACAGACCAACTTGCATATATGTTTTTCCTTTCAGACTGTTCTTTATTCGATGTTACCAAGAGAATCGCATTCAAAGGTATGTCTGAAAGAATTGCACAGTCCTATTCTGTTTTTGCTTTGATACTTGTATTTAAGGATATAGTGTGATTTTTTTGTTTTTAAGGAATGTGGTGCTTCACTATTGAGTATTATAAGTTTTCCAGCTTTTGCTGTTGAAGATCAGTCGCTCATTGATGCTACAAAGTCAGAAATTATTGCAAAATTGCAGGTAAGCGAGTAAACTTTACCAGCATTATTCTAACATTTAGTTACCAATTGATTGCAAAGTCATTGACACTTTTTTCGCCTGTGGAGGAGCGTTTTTGAAGCTGCTGAAAACTATACTAAACAAACACTACTCCACAGGTGATCTCCAACAGTTATTTCAAGGCTTGTCATATACTAGATCAGTAGGTTTTGCTAAATGAAGATCTCCACTAGGCGTATTCGTTTGAGCAAATTCTAAATAAATCCATAACATTGGTTGGAAGCAACGTCACCTGACAGGTGATGTCACTTTTAACTGTAATGGCTTCATTTAGAATTCGTGTAAACGAATTCGTTGAGTGGAGATCCGCCTTACGTTATACAGTAGTTGCACGTTCAACTTTCTTTCATCTACCATATCAGTAGTCCCTTATGGTTGTATTTCTTCAGGGTATATATGGTTGCAAACGATTTCTACGTGATGGACATAACTGTTCAAACGAGGTATACTGTTTATTGTATCTTTTTTTTAAAATTGGAGAAATAAATTTTCATAAAGTTAATTTCTTAGATTGAAGATTCGTGAAATTGCATTTCATTTTATTGAATTATGTTTAACAACTATTTGGCAAAATTGAATATCATGGGAAAAACATTGAGAAACGATCATATCCTAATTTCATTTGGTTCAAAAATTTAATTCCCTTAAAACTTCTTTTGAGATGTAGCAGCTGCTTATTTTAGAATCATAACGTTAAAGAATACCTATGGTCCCGTATGTTCCCATGTGTTGAAATATATAGCAGTGCATGCGATACACGGTACATGTATGGCAATACAGTGCGTGCTAGGGGAAAGTTACAGCAATGCTTTCACATATCTCTAGCGGTTAGTTTACTTAGTTGACAGTCGGGGAGGGGGGGGGGGGAGGAAGAACCACCAACTGACAGTACATATATGCGAATACACAGTATATATATGGTAATACACAGTACATATAAGGCAATACACAGTATATATATATATATGGCAATACACAGTACATATATGATGCACAGTGCATTATATAGGTATACACGGTACATATATGGAAATACACGGTACATATATGGAAACATACAGTACATACATGGCAATTCACTGTACATATATGGGAATATGCAGATACACATGACCTTATTCGGTAGTCTTTCACTCTATGAATTGCTCATTTTCTTCTGTATAGGATCGTCACCGTCTTCACTATGAATTACACGAATTGAGTAAATTTGAACATATAGAATGCGAATGGCCATTGTTTTTTTGTTTTCTCTTACTGGATGGTTTATATAATGGAAATCCTGAACAGGTTAGTCATAGCTATTACTCTACATTAAAATAAGCCATAAAGTCTGAAAATTAATGCCAGATATCTTGAGCTTTGAACTATGGATTGTACCTGTGGGGAACAGTGTTTCTGATTCTGCAGTTGCTTAGATAATACTCTCCCAGACCATAATCAAACTTATGTCCCTTTCTATGTTATAAGTAAAAAATATAAGTCGGTTAGCTAGTTATCACAGTAGCCAGCCAGACAAGTCTTGAGTTACCGGTTAGCTATAATTAAAATACGCAGACAAATTTTGAATGCGCTATAGCTATCGCAGTGTCTGGCCACCCGAGCGAATTTTGAATGGGTTATAGCTATCGCAGTGTCTAGCCGCCCGAGCAAATCTTGAATGGGTTATAGCTATCATTCGAGGAAATGAATCTATTATGTAACGTTAATTTATCAGCTATGTGGACTATTATTTCACTTTTCGGAAGGATAAAGCCTGAAGCTATGCCAAAAGTCACTCCTCCATAGTGATTATTTGTTCGTATTTCAAGCATTGATTGGATTCTGAACAAGGAGCACACTACTCTTCTAGAGAGACACGGTATCAAAACTATATAGCTTCTTTTATTATAAGTGACATGCAATAAAACCTGTAGTTATGCACAAGAACCCTCCTTCATAATTATTATATTGTTCCTATTTTAAGCACTTCCTCCTTATATGTACGATTAATATGGATTAGTTTTTTGACATGCCACATATTATATAAAGCTTCCACTTGTGATGTCATTATCTCTGTAGATACATGCAATACGGATGTTGACCTCAAATATGCATTTAAGCGCTTAGGAACAAATCCAGCTTGTTATTCAAGTGTATAGAAACAAATCCCAGCGGATTAATTCATAAATTATATGCTGTCAGGGGAGATTGAGAATACAACATAGTTAGCTACACACGACCTCAGTTAGTATACCTGATACGCGATGAAGATCTCTCATAAGCTTAAATAGTGTAAAACACTGAGTCGACGAATGCCTACACAGCATTTTTCTTCGTGAATCAGCTTATTTAAACCCTTAGTGCAATAAATATGCACAATAGTCAACAAGCCTGCAGGTAATTGATTGGTTTATTCGCAGCAAAGAACCAATCTATTGCAAGATCATTGACACCGGAGAAATGATAGGCGTCGTGTATCACTGACATATGTATTTGATCATAGCTAGAACGACCACTGAATACAGATCCCGTACAGTTTCATACAAAGCTGGTCCGCACTCAGTAGTCTTTCATACTGTAGATATTAACTATAAACACGATTTATGCACGTGTCAAATACGACACAACATCTAATCCCCTTTATTGAGATCTTAAACGATTGATGTCGAAAGAATTATCGTCCATATTTCATTTGTTTTCAACAGGTATACTGTGAAATGAATATTCTTTAAAGTTTTATTTCCACTAGGCGAAAAATTCCGTGCGAAAGCCAGAAGAAGACATTCTGTTGGTGGAGATTGACGTCATACATGGTGTGACGTTAATTTCTACCAATTGAATTTCTTCTTTTGACTTTTGCAGCAAATCTTTTACATAGTGGAAGTAGACGTTAAATGTAGTTGTCACTCTGTCTGTTCTTTCACTAAATCTAACTAAGATTGATCGATGAAAATTTCAACTTGCAAAATTATTAAGTTGTTTATCACGTGATATATGTTATCACCAAATCGTTGACACATCCACCATTTGTCGCATAAAATACTACATCATTTTTATGTATTAGAAGTAATCGTTCTTTTCATTTTAGTTTCAATGGTGGTAGTATGTTTTTTTGAAGCATTGTTATTAGATGTAGTTGTTGATACTATTTTGTTTGGGGTGTTATTAGTATTGTTATTATTATTCGTGTCGTTATCACATGAATCATCTCGTACTAAATCTGTTATCCATTTTAACCGTCTTGCTTTAAACCAATCCTAAAAGAGAGTTTGAACGTGTCATTATTCCAGTTGGCATTTGACGTCCAATCAACATCGAAAAGACTTTGTCTTGACGTATTTATGATGTCTTTTTGACGTTGATTAGATGTCAAATGTGGATATAGGTGAATTATTAAATCTTACTGCAGATCCGCAAAAATTTGAACAGTGCTTTTTTAGAACTAGCCTGGTTTGTACGTATCGAATATTTTATGAAAACTAGGCTATTATAAATCAAGCGCAGCCTGCGTCGATCGTCCCCTTCTAATTATGCTTACTTTATTTTGGAAAGCATGTGGGAAGGAAAGAAAGGTACTGTTGTCAAAGTTGCTTGTCAAGAACGTTATTGTACGGATGAGCTCTGTCAAGTGATTTGGCAAGGGCAAATGAGAAGAGACAGTGGCATCGATCAAAGAAAGAGTTTCTCTCTTTCCGTTTTTATTACAGCACTTTGATTTCCCGATTATCCCTGATTTCTTGCCGGCTTCTTGATTTGTCCTAACAAATGATGAAACTAGTCTGCGTACAGGAGTGTGAATGTAAACTTTTATATGTGAATAGATGTTTCATAAAGGTCCAGTGTACCATGTACACATGGCTGCTTTACATAAAAATGCTCACGGTTGCGATTGTCCTACAACTACTGATCTACATTACTGGGAACGAAAAACATTAAAAAGTTGTCGTTCAAAAAAGCGCCTGCATGGCTGCTTTTGTGACTTTTGTTGTTCGAAGGATGATGTATGGAAATCGGATTATTTTGATAAATTCTATGATTAAAAGTTAATTGATAAGGCTAGAGCAAATTTAATGATGCTAAAGGTAGGCTGTCTTACTCCATAAGCTGATGGCAATCATATTTGTGTGATTTATGTGCTAACTTATTCGAAGCTTCTCAGATTTCTCTACAAAGGTGATGTATTCTGTGTCTGGCGAAATTATTAGCATCCGACAGATCTAGTGTTGCTGAAAAATGTTTACAAATGTTCTTTTTTTTGCTGTGATCTTTTTCATTGCATTCATGTATATAATGCAAAATTGATTGTCCCAAACATGCAATCTTTGTTAGAAATAATACTCGAATAAAAGAGCTTCTGAAAGATTTCTTTTTTGATGTAAAAATAATTCCTAGACATGGCTTGTGGTCATATTTCGTCTCTAAGTTACAGCTGATGGAAAGTTTTTCAAGGATACTGTACAAGACATATGCAAAGAAGAATTAATTAATTCTAGAAAAACATCTCCTTTAGATCAGTTTTCTCTACTTCTGTTGTATTGGAATAAAAAAAAGAAAAATCCTGGAATCCACCATCGGAAATTACGCCCAGATTCCGAATTATTTTGACAAACTAAACTAGCCTTAATGACACTAATTTGCTTAGATATTAATTTTTACTGATTTCACTAGTTTATTTGAAATTCTCACAACATTGTGCATAATTTAGCAAACCACAAAAATACATAAAAAGCCATTAACACGTGATTTTCTACACTTTCTTGAGAAATGATTTTGGACAATTTTTAGACATGTATATACCCAATTCATACATTTTACATACTCAGCGAAATATCCATATAAATATGCAATTAGTTCCTTGTGGTAAGAGGTTAACTAATTTTATTCTGACCTACTTTAACAATATGTTATAGATGGTTTTTTTATTCTAAGAACATTTATATCCCTCCGATATTCGGATACTAAGATAGATGCTAACTCTCAACGATTGTCCCGCTTATAGCTACTATAACTACCTGGCCTCTAAATCACTCAGCGTAGGAGAATACAAAAATTTCCTGGGTTTTTGAAATACCCGCGATATAAAGTTTGTGGATTTGCTGCCTAATCTTCTGTTACTAAGGTAGACCAACCCGAAGAAAAGTGAGATTTTCAAGCCGATCCGGCTTCTTGTTTTTATTGATTTCAGAGAAACGGATTGCTTCAAAGAGAATAAAAAAGTCTTTGCTCGATAACTAGCTTTGCTCGATAACTAGCTTGGATTGTAAATGTTTAATGAATAATCTTTCTATTCATTGAAAATAATAGGAAGAAATTAATTTTTCATATTCTACAAGTTTCCACTTATCCAGTTATCTACCAGCCTAGCCTGGAGCATTGTCAGCGTATTTGCTAATAACTGGCTTCTTCACACGAAGGAACTAATCAATAAGCCTAAAAATCATCTGTTGAGGAGTGTTTTGGAACATATTTTTCATAGCCTGAAGCTAAAATATCACTCCCCCAAAGTGATTACACTGGTCAAGTTGTTGACTTTTTTATACTATGAGTAACATATTTCGGAACCAATCCCTATATAAAACATGCAAGCCAGGCTTGAGCTACAAAATAATGAATTGTTAAATTTCTTCCAGGTGACGTGACAGGCAGATAATCACTGTGGAGGAAGGTTGATTGATTCAGGCTTCATAGGTTGAAGCAATGCTCAAAATCACTCATCCACAGGGATTATTTGCTCTTATTTCAAACGATGGCTCATAAACAACGCCAACTTACTTTTACGTCTTTATATAACAAGTTACACTCCATCGCTAATATCTGAAGTTGAATATCGTCTGGTTTTTGTCGCTTACTAAATGCATCTTCTAGTTTCGTGATATGAATATCAGTGAAATGACTTGGACATAAATGTTCTGCTTTACTCAATATATCATCATGTATTGGTATTGGTGAATTGGGACAACTTGTTTGTACCCCTACTGAGCATGTGACCATGTCAGCTAATTTGAGCTCTTTTATAGGCTGGCGCATTTATTTTACTTTTAATAACTTTTAATGAGCGATGCTAATATTTGATCTAAAGAAAAAAATGAATTAACTAAAATAAATAGTACGTAGTACAAACACACCAAGGTCAAACAGTGCTCGAAATAAGAGCAAATAATCACTATGGAGGGGTTATAATTCGAGCCTGAAGCTATGCTCATACATCCCTCCACAGTGATATTTACTCTAATTTCGACAATATTGTCAAATGATATCAAAGTATCATATGAAGGAGAGTGTCATCACAACGATCTTGCAAAAGCCATTTTCACAAAATAAGGAAAACGAGGTGTTAGTTGCACAAAATAGAACTTGTTGCAATGTAATAACTTCCTTTTTGTGCAGTGACTTCCAGTCATCGCACAAAAAGGAAGATATTGCACTGCAACAAGTTCTATTTTGAGCAACAAACGCCATTATTTTGTGAAAAAGCCTACTAGTAGCGCTTATAAAACCAACTGATTATAATGTTGTTGATCCAGTGGTCAATTCTGTAGATATACTGCAAGTTGCTAATACATTTGAAATGAACATCGTTGATGTTGTTTTTATATCATTCATAAAACGAGAAAAATAAAAACAATCATTAATTTTGTTTACCATTGCGCGTTCAGATATATTTTGTTCGGAAGTATTTAATCTTATTCTTCATTGGAAATCAACTATATTTTCTCTTAACTTCATTTAAACTGCAATGAGACCTTTTCTAAATATCATCTCGATGAAACGACTATTTTTCTTGTTTTCATAACATTAGCTCGTTTTGTTTTTGCAATATAAAAAAAAACTTTTTCGCACCTATACAGAAGAAACAAATAAAATATACGAATCGACAACCAGCTGCTCACTTCTGAAAAACAATAGAAAAAAATATATTTTTCTACAATTTTTAAAAACTTGTATCTTTGTGAAAACTCTCCTCATTGTGGAGGAGAGCTACTATAAATGTGTAGCAAAGCAGATGTTTCAATAGAGTGTATACGAAACATCCCTGTCTCTCTCACATAATAAAAACAGTTAACACTAAATCAATGAAAACGTCTAGCTCCCGTGTAATCAAGAAATAACAAAATAGCCTCTTTTCTACATGTAGTGAAAACACTGGTTTCTACATGGAGTGAAAACAGTTATTTTCTATTACAAATTCCATTATTTTCATATTTTGTTAACATGACCTGAACACATGGTGGGTGCTATGAGGTCGGCATGTTAATCGAGTTGCTCTTATTTTAAACACTGGTATACTGCAGTCTTTCATGCTGAGAATGTTTTCGATTAATTCCATAGCTTAGCATACTACCATACTACTCCTTTAATACTTGTTGTTTGATGGTAGCCTACGCTTTAACTCAGGTCAAACTTTAATTACGAAGTATTTCTTGTGACATTGCATTGCTAGTAGATTCGCATACTGGTTCCAAGTAATATCTTTGAGAACACTTCTGTAAATATAGTATTTTTTAATACACGTGCCATCTACTAAAAGTTGTTCAAAATAACTTATTAAAAAAAACACGTAACTATACATATTAGCAAGAGTATTTTGTTTTACCTGTTCTCGTGTCTTCGTGTTACATATGTCAAACACTTATTTGAATTAAGTCTTATTTTATCATCAACTTTAATAAGTACATATAAGTTCCTTAATTAATTGTTACCATGACAACGTCAACGTCATTTCCAATATTGTTATGGCATTCTCGTATTGATCATCATTTGTAAGCATCAATTAAACTAAGCGTAGCTATAAACATTCATTTTATTTTATATCTATTCAGGATGCTATCGACCTAAATTCTCTACTAAAGTGAACACTCTTATACCTGGTATATATATATGATATATATATATGCGATACAGGTAACACGGCGTTAAGGTGTGGTTGTAATGAAAGCATAGTTAGTTGAGTTGTCAAGAAATAGTGGGGTAAAATAGTGGGAACATTAATTAGCATCTCCAATATATTCAAAAGTAGCCATTTGGCATTTGTGGAACGAAGAGTGTTACATCAACGTCGTTTTAATTGATTGGTTTCTTCAGTACGAACTAACCATAATCACTTGCCAGATCGTTAATTCAGTACTCTTCTTTGAAAATATTTAATTTGAAGATGATTCCTTCGTAAGTATTATGTGAAATACCAATCGAGTAAAAACACACGAGTTACAGATCGTAATCTTTTCATGACGTCATTGTTTATACGATAGAGATCGGGCTTATCATCAAGCATATTCTTTCATAAATTTTTTCATACAGATATATAAAATTTCTCTTTATATAATTATTTTATAAAATCTCTTTGAATTTTTGTCAGGAAAACCATGGGAACAAAATTGTTTATTTTTTGTATGGATCAAATGTTTAACTATGTATGCCTCTTGTCCAGAGTCTATAACAAAGAATGCCCAGTTATGCTCGAAATAAGAACGAAGATCACTGTGGAGGGGGGATTTATGCTCAAAAATCACTCCTCCACAAGGATTATCTTCTGTTATATCGAGCACCACTGAGTCAACGATTTTGATTGGTCAATTTCTTCTTACCGAAAAATCCTAAATTTAATCTAAAAGCCTGTTTCCACCTAGGAAAAATTTCCGCTGCAAAAAAGTTAACCAATAAGATTATTATTCCAGGCGAAAAACATTTGAGAGTTGCAGAAATTTATCTGAGTAAAAACCCGCCTAAACGTGCACGACAAAACCGTGATATTCAGACTACATCAAAGATTCCTCCTCCACAGTGGTTCTTTGCTCTGAAAATAGTCTTGCCAATGGAATGTCTTCTTTTGGCTTTCCCGCGGAATTTTCTGCCTAATGAAAATCTACCTTTAGGCACCAATAGGCCTAATCACAAATACTTGTTGCAATGTAGTCACTGCACAAAAAGGAAGCTATTGCATTGCGACAAGTCTCTATTTGAGCAGCCAACGTCTCGTTTCGTTTTCGTGTATTTTTGAATATGTATTCATTGCAAATTCGCTAACGTAACATCCTTTGCAAATACGATTATTTTTTATCACTGTTATAGAGAATTGTTTTTATTGCATGGACCACCAACTCACATAAAATATAATATGAGCCTAGCTAGTTATAATATCCCATAAGGAAATAACAAGACAAGTTATTATTGATATATGACATCGAAGAATGACCCATTAAACATATTCGCCCACATGGATTTATACCACACCCTGACAAAATCACGTAAGTAAGAGTCAAAATACGTGTTCTCTATGAATCAGCGTTAATAGAACAGAGTAAAGTATTATTGACGATATTGATATATGACATCGAAGAATAACCCATTAAAACGTACTTGCCCACATGGATTCACACCACGCCTAAAATATATGACAAAATTTCGTAAGCAAGAGTCAAAACGTGCGCATGGATTTATATTACTATACAATGCATTAATATATGACAAAACCACATAAGCGAAAGCCAAAATACAAGACACGCGTCATCAAATCAATCAAAACGACGTCATGACGTTATTTTTTATTCTTACCTGTTCTTCAATGTAACATCTCTTTCGTGTACTTTTGAAATCTTCTTTTTTCTATCATTTCTATTTAAGTGTATTCATTAAAATTAATCAATGAAACATGTTCTTGAATGATTTGAATGACAGCGAATAGTCTCTGTGGAGGAGGAACTTTGGAGTATAACTTTAGGCTATTAATCCACCACTGTGATTCTTCTTATTTGAAGAACTGGTTACTTACTATTAAGATATTCCAGTGAGCAAAAACTCCGCAGTAAAGACTCTATTTAAGCAAAGTATTTAATCACATCGGCCGTCGAAATTAAAGGTAACTAAACAGCCGCTTGGCGGCCGAAAGATTTCTGCCGTATATGCAACGTTTTCTTTTGCTCTGGCTTCTAGAATTAGAATTCTGGAATTGGTAATGTTGGTGGAGACATTATGTTGTAACTCAATGAGAGAGAAGTTCTCGAGTAGAATTTAATACGTTTTTATATAGATCTAATCAATCTCTATACATTTGGTGATCAATACCAACCTGGTGTGTTCAGTCTACCGCACTCTTAGCCTGTTGAAAATTAGAAAATTATAATGGCAATCCATCAATATGAAATTTGTATATATTTTTTATAGTTTATTGGATATATTTCCTATTCAATGATTCCTTCTCTTCCGGTTTCCTTTTTGAAATACCCTTTGCGATAGTTATATTCCGCCATGCATGTTAGTACATTCCCAGTGGGCACCATGACATTGGATCAACGTCAAATGGTCGTCGTCATGACGTCGTTTTGACCTTAATCCGATGTTGCATGTCAGGGGAATGATTATTTTGCCACTCTCTCACGCAGAGGACAACCTCCTACACAGAAGAGACTATAAGCTCTTCTGAGGTTCTGCGGAGAAGATTGAAAGAATTAAAAGATCAGTTCTCAATAAAAACATACAGAATAAATATTATACACAGAATGAGTAATAGCTGCTTCTTAGTCTTTATGAAGACGAGATGTGTAAAATAAAATAAATATATTTTTTTATATATGTATATAGTAAATGTTTTTATAATTATGTTTTCCCGTTATGATCCAGGTAGAAATATAACAGAAATAAGCCAAATCTACGATATAGATGACACAACATATAAACATATGTATATATATTTAATGAGATACAGTACCTATGGTGGTCAGATTTCATATTGAAATTGTTGAAAGAGTGGCAATGCTTATATAGTTAAGTCTGACCATCACTCGATAACGAATATTTAAACAAATCAAAATTGTACAGTAGCCATGTTTGTTTATCAACCGGCATTAGTCGTGGTCACCTCTAAACACATGGTTATGGTTAAGAATGTTTTTGATATTATCGCAAAACGTTCAACCGCAAAAAACATAAAAAATTTGTGCTTTAATTTGTGCTTTTTGTTCCACCGAAACACTCCAGAATCACTCCAACACCATTCTTTTCAACTTTGCGTGTTTTGATCGTTTGGGGTGTTTTGAGCAGTAAGTGCGTTTAGAGTGTTTGAAAATTATGGACCCATAGAAGCACCAAAGAAGACAATACAATAGAAAATATTTTCTTTGATTCTGTTATTACAAAACACTTCCCTTGTGTATTGTCATTAAATTTCTAATGCACAGTGAAATTAATGCTTTGGAATCATTTACTTACTCATAGTGTTGTAATTATGTTTTATGAGCCATAAGTGAATACGAATTAATGTTTATTTCACAATTGAAGAAGGAAGCTTTCCAAACTCAAAATGGAGTGTTCGATTCTTATAAAAATTGTTTAATAAAAATATACATATCATCTCCAAAAATTGAGTAGGAAGCTTCGCCAAAATACAAAATAACTGCCAAAAAGATTCCTGATCAAAGTCGCATAGAAAAGTTCACTGTTAAACTGTTTCTAAGTTATTGCCTTGCCTTGCCTATCTGACCACGTAACTCATGTTCTATAGCAATAAATAAAGAATCTAGTTCTCCAGCAAGAAAATCACAGTTTACAGCAGCCATGCTTACAATTCTGTCTCCTTTCACGACGGTAAAATACCGGCCGTCTGTACCTTTTAAGTTCACTCCCAGAAAACAAAAAAAAATCTCTTTCTTGTGACTATGATGTATATGCATGTATATTGAAGATTATCTGTCATGTTAACTTCTAAAATCAAACAGGGAAAGATAACGAAAAAATATGTATGAAGAAGAATATAAAAGCAACAAAATATTTTATTTTTTTGTTTGGGAAAACTTATGTGTAAATCACTTAGTATT
>JAULBZ010004961.1:0-14003 GCA_032360805.1 Neoturris breviconis | reverse complement strand
ACGTAAATATGAAAGAACAACAATGATAGTGGTCGAGAAAGCTTTAGGGTTTTCTTCATTTCCAGAATTAATGTAAATCGCACTGATGGCTTTTTCCAAACCGTGCAGATTTCAAGACGAGGTCTTTCTTGTTCTCATTGTAACAGGATAAAGTTGGAAAATCATGGAAAATCATGGACAATTCTAAAAAGGGAATGAAATCTGAAGAAAACCAACCAGGAATATGCAATATAAAAGCGTGCTTACCGCCAAATATAATGCCTATATACTACATGAGAAATGAAAAAGAATAAAGTAAGGACCAAGTCCGGGGATTGTTGTATACAACAAACAATGTCCTGAAAAACAATGTTGTATACAAGCTGTTTGAAATTTTTTTTAAATAAAAATTGGCAATATCACTGGTCGGTTGATCGGTGGTCGGTAGTTCTGGAAAACACCTGATAGCCATGGAAGGAAATAGTTGATTGTATATGAACCCCTGGAGATAATGGAAAGAGCTAAACGTAATTATGCTATTTACGATATAATAAAACTTTAAAAACTTCGTTTTTCTATTGCTCAGAATTTCTTCATATGACCTTTACTTTTTTTGTAACAATATTCTCAGAATACACTAATTTTGAAAAATGATTTCCTATGACCCCAAAAGTGAAGTTGCGGAATAATTAATAGAACAACATAGTTACTGGTTACGAGCTAATTAGATCAAATAACACGTCCACTTGTGGGATTTTTTATTGTTTCAAATCACCATTCTTTTTTGGTTTAGGGAAGACGCCGAATATTATCGCCCAAATTCATGTATCGCGCGTATGACCATAATTCTCTACAGGCCACGGCGTCGGATCAACGTCAACATCAAAATAATGTCGCGATGTCGTTTTGACGTTATTCCGACGTTGGACACCGTGTGCCAACTAGGTTATTAATGGAAATTCAATATGTACTATCAAACTCTGAACGATTATTCTAATTTGTTACATTCGATTGCTATTTTTTTATAAATCTTTACTACATATATGACAGTTGTTAATTTTGTTTAGTAAAGGAGTATACGTATAAGTGTTTAAATCATGCTTTTTAATATTGTCTATGGCATATTTCTCTGGTACTTCACGGTGTTATTTTTGATTCCCGTATAAAGGAAAATTAATATTTGTCTAAATTGTCTAAATAATCGCGGGGGGGGGGGGGAGAGATTTGTTTTTATCCCTGTTCGCATCCCTGTTCACGCGATACGTTGATTTGACGTCGCGACGTTATAATACGTGACGTTCTAATATTTTTAACGTTATAATAATTATATATACGTTATAATACACTTCCCTATACGACATCAAATGAATGTGAACACAACATCAAAAAAAACGTTGATTCGACGTCATGTGCGCACTGAGTGCGTGTGTCTCCTACGAAAATGAATATCCCAGTAGGCATACAACCTCAGAACAATGTCAATGTTTTGATGTTGTTCCGATGTGCTGGCAGGATTAGTTGGTACGAAAATAAAAACTTTAAATATAAATTATTTTTCATATCGATTAGCATCTTGTTTTATGGAAAACATACAACACAGTAAAATAATGTATTGAATGTCTTCCATAAAACGATATTCTGATTAATAAGAAGATATTCGTTTACACCAAGATGACACATCAAGATGACACATCGAGATGACACACTAAGATGACACGCCAAGACGACACGCCAAGATGACACACCAAGATATTACAAGATGGCACACAATTTTTTTCAGTTAGATAATCGTCAAAATATGGCAATACGAAGTGTCGTAAAAAATCATTTTGAATGAGTTCCAGCCTCGTTTTGATTATTTTGACGTATATATACGCGACTTATATTAATAGTCAACTTGACGTGATTGCATCCGGTATAACCATAGTTATCATCATTTTCAGGATACATCGTCATCATAAATTAACGTATACCACTTAGTTTTAAATTATCGTCACTTTAAAAAACATATTAATTTTAAACGATTCAAAGCAAGTACATTTTAAGTTTTTCCTATATATTTTCAATGATTTCTATACATTATTTCCCAATAAAAGTATAATATAAATAACCGCGGTATGCACACGACGTTGTTTCGACGTAGCTTCGACGTAGCTTCGACGTTAATCGGATGTCGTGCGCTTACTGGGGGCGTACAATATGGCGAGATACCAAGCGAGAAAGATTACTGTCCTTTATCCGTATTCATATAAACAGTTCGTATGCGGCGATATAAGTAATCTCTCTAACTAGCGCCTGGTCTTGTATTAGTGCCGATCCCCTATAAGCCGATTATATTTCTAATAAGCGCCCACCGTTAGCCTATTTACTTGGCTTTTTTGACTGGTGGGGATGGGAGGTGGCATAAAGTGCCCGTGGCTATTTTTTTCCAAGCCCCTAATGCTTATGATATGAAACTTGGTAGATCTATATAACAACTCAATACACACACTTAGACCAAAATAATTGACTCAATGACGTCACTGATACCTTCTATGACGTCATCAACAATGAAAAATGCTATAAAAGGACTGTGGCGTTTAATTCAAACCACTAATACTTATGTCATGAAACTTGGTACGTTTATAGAAAACGTCAATATAAACAGTTTGACATAAAATTTTTGTGATTTGATGACGTCACAACGTTGGTCTTAACTTTGAAGATCCCAAAAAGCACAGCATACAGCATATATAGGGTTAAAAAACTCAGTTATTTCGTCAGCAAGAAAAAAAGTAAAATTGAAACAAAGGCGTAATTAAGCAGTTAAAAGTTGTCTCGATGTCTGTTAGTTATAATGTGACTATAAGTCAAAGGTTAAATCAGCAGCGAAAGTATAACGCTTAAACGTAAATTAATGCTTTAATCATACGTGATTCCACTCCATTTTTTGCTACTTTTCACAATTTTCTTTGAAATGTTGATTTAGTAGCATTTCACAAGTTTCTATGTTGCTAATATATTGTTAACCTTTCAATCGATGTCACCATAAAGTCGTATGTTCGGATCAGTTCTTGCGAGCATAAACTACCGTATAACAATTGTACTCGGATAACTTAATATTTTGAGCTTCAGTGAGCTTGATGCATGGATATTCTCAATTGAATGAATAAAATATTTGTGGATATTGAATTTTTGATCGGCCAATAATGAAATAGCTGAAATGTGAATTCAGTTTATTGGTGCCAAATGATGCATCATAACATAGAATATAATGGAATATTTTGCATAAGATTTTTATTTAGTCTCTTTTTTCTTTTTTGTTTCTAGCAGAAAATGTGCCAAATATTTTAACACCTTTTATAATATATTTTATTGTTATTATAATGTATATACTATTCAAAAAAAATCTCCCTTTTCTATGTAATGGAAGAGATACAATACATTCAGCTATACAAAATGAAACATGGACATTTTAAGTCGTCCAAACAATCACAATATGTTAAGCACGTATTCTGCAACAGATTTAATATATGGATTATACGTGCTTTACGTGCGTTTTCTATAATCCCTATATAATCGACAAGAATAACCGCGACCAATAATCTTTTGAATTTTACTAATCTTATTGTGATAGATGGGGTTTAAAAATTTTCGTATTTGCCAAAATATTTAGCCAATTTTTAGATTATCATATCCGCAAAAAGCGGAGTGATAAGAAACTTGCGAACTATAAATACGTTTGTTCAGGTTCCTCTTTCCGCTGTTCAAGAATGTTAATTAGTAAATAAAGTTTTGAAAACAACGCTACATTTATAAACACTCAAAAGTTGTATCAACGGTAAAGATTACCAAGATAAAAACTTGAATTTCATTGGTTCTCCATAATAAAAGACAAGCAATTAAAAGATCATTAAATATCTTTAAAAACCGTTAATTGCATTTTAAATTGTATAATTAATTCAACTGGCAATTATACTATAGCTAGGCTTGTCAGTAGACAGCCTTTGTTCCTCTTTGGCATGAATATTTGTCTAAACAATATGTGCTTAGATTGCAACTATGTGGTGTGACTCAATATTTCGAAACTAATTCTTTTGCTGCAAAGAGTAATTTATGAGCTTATACTAAAACCATACATCACCATACGCAACATCACCATCGTGCACAGTTTTTTTTATCTGCACGCAAAAAAGCCCACCCGTAGATAAGCCCACCCACGCATGAGCTCACTCCAAAAAGCTATTTGAAATCGGATTAGCCTGGGACTTATTTGCCGGATTTTACGGTATACTTTAACTTATTTTTGTGTGTGCATGTGTGTGTGTGTAAAACCGCTGTGCAATTGAAATTTGAACGATATAACTCGATTAAAATGAGCTTTATTGAGAGAACTTTTTACATAAATAGATATTATTCGAGTAATAGTTAGAGAGTTATTCGAAAGAAAAAGTGAGGCAAGCCTTTTTTAAGCATAAGATGGGGATCAGTTTCGAAAAAAATTGATAACTCTGCAGTTCTTTGGAGTTGGTCAATATATTTTTATTATTTGTGAGTAAGTATAATTAAACCGAAACAAGAAGCCGTACCGGCGTGAAATATCACATCTTTTGATTGGGACATGAACGAATCTGGGAAATTCGCCTATGAAAAATACGCCATACTACGTGGTCTTGAATAACCAAAACAATCTACTCCGGCCTCTGGCAATAAATCAAGGCCAATCGTAAAAATAATAGACTAAAGATTTTTTGTTTCTGGCTGGACACAAAAGAGATTAAGTTTCCTTTCTTTTTTTCTGCAGGAAGGCGGTTATAGGAAAAAAGGAACACTAAAATAATTTTCTTGAGTTAAATTTATTTTTCTGGCCGCCATCACAGTTGCAAAAATATCAATATATCCCGCAACACATTTTTCGATGACAGCAGTCTAATTGCAAAATTAAATCCTGCAAAATATTTTGTTTAACCCAATTAGGCTTTTTACGGCTCTAAGAGCCAGGGAGCCATAAGGTTTCCCCCTCCATAAAATCGGAACAACTGCATATATGGTAGATACTACTTAAATTAAGGGAATTTTGTTTTAGAACAATTATGAGCATTACAATGTTTAGCTATAAAGCTATAGTTTGTTATATTTTGATTTGTTTAATTGATTTAATTGATTTGTTTATCATAAGAAGCATGTGCAGTTTAGAGCCTAAACCACAATAAACAGGAAGTTAAATGAAACATCGAATAACGTGGTATATTCAAATTAGTTGGCATTTAGCTTTCTCATTTTCGTATAAAGTGGTGCAAATTGTTGAATTAAGAGAAGTTTTTTTAGGAAGGAAGTGATCTGATGAATTGGGTTCGACAGATTTCAAGGTAGCTAACAACATATTTTTAGAATATTTCTTTTTATTTAGTATAACTATGGGTTTGATTTAATATTAGCTCCGGCTTTTCTGTTTGGCAAAAGGAATCTTCTTGAAATTTACAGTATCGGAGTTTTAGACTACATAAAGGAGATTTATGCACAAAAATGTTGCAGGTGGTACTTGGTCCTTTAGTTGAAGGCTATCTAACGAAAGATCTGTCTAGAATACGTATAATGAGAAAGTAGAGACGGTTATGGATAAATACTATCTCCGGAGTTTGTGTAACAGACAATTGGTTAGGGTTTAGTAGATTAGTCAATTTCTTCTAACTTCACGTTATTTTAACGTGTGTTTTTTTCCTAAAGGTTAATAAGTAAGGGGGGTGGAATAAGAGGGGGGAAGGGGAGATCAATCCATTCCCACAGAATCTCTCATATAAAATCGTGTGCACTGATAAATCCATTCACCCAGAATTCCTCATATAACATCGTACGCACTGATAAATCCATTCACCCAGAATTCCTCATATAACATCGTGCCCACCGATTAATCCATTCTCCCAGAATTCCTCATATAACATCGTGCGCACTGATAAATCCATTCACCCAGAATTCCTCATATAACATTGTGCGCACTGAATGGATTTCCATTCACCCAGAATTCCTCATATAATCTCTTATATTAATACCGAACCGTGAATTTTTGTCAGGATGGATGGATGGGTGTTCGCGCATACATTTCGACACCACTTGACGGTTTGGCCTGAGATTTTCAAGAGGACCTTGAAATGACTTAAAGGTTCTGACTGTCGCAAAAAGGTTTCGGGCCCCATTTGAGCCCGTTTTGGCCCAATTTGCCCTCCCCTATATTAATACCCAACCGTGGATTTCTGCGCGGATGTTTGTTCGCGCATACATTTCGACACCACACGACGGATTGGGGTGAAATTTTCAACAGGACCTGGAAGTTACCCAAAGGTTGTGACCGTTGCTAAGAGGTTCGGTTCTAGGCTTCTTTTCGGCCGGTTTCGGCCTAATTTGCCCTTTTGTGACGTCACAGAGCACCGAGGTGCCTGGAAATCCAGAAATGGTGAAATTGCTACACTAATCAAACAAACTGGACAACTAAGAGAATACACCACCATAAATAAAAATATCTCTTACATTAATACGACAATGGTTCCGTTCCAGGACCAATTTGCCCTTTTGTGACGTCACAGAGCACCCAGGTGCCCCGAAATTTCATAGGAAAAAGTTATTTGGCTCTAAATCCTGAAGTAGTGGTGCTACCTTGACGAAACTTGGTCACCAGCACATACTTGCTTTTAGAAATATTCTGGTTTGTAAAATTCCCAAAATGTCTATTATGCAAGCCAGATATTGACTGCTTTTTGCAAAAAAACAACCAATTTGGGTCTAACTTCTGAAGTAGATGTACTAAATTGATGGAACTTAAGCAACAGCACACACTTGCTTCTCCAAATATTTTGGTTTGTAAAATTCCTAAAATGTCTATTATGCAGACTAGATATTGGCTGCTTTTTGCAAAAAAAACCCACCCAATTTGGGCCTAATTTCGGAAGTACGTGTCCTGCACCAACAAAAATTGGTCACCAGCACATACTTGTTTCTCCAAATATTTTAGTCAGTAAAATTCTAAAATGTCAAAAATGCAGACCAGATATTGGTATAGGAAATAAATTATTGTGTACAGGAAGGGGAGGAGGGGCGGAGGAAGTAGGGGATACTTTTGTGATTACATAGAGAGCTTACAAGAATTGCAAGATTTGGCATTTTAGATTTAATAAGAAAGTACTTGATAAACAAAAATTAATTTTAGTGATCCCCGCAATTTGCGGGGGGCTTAATTCTAGTCTCTTATATTAATACGAAACCGTGAATTTCGTTCAGGATGGATGTTTGTTTGTTTGTTTGCGCATACATTTCCACCCCGCTCGACAGTTTGGACTGAAATTTGGTACACAACCGGGAAAGTACCCGAAGGTTCTGACCGTTGCAAAAAGGTTTGGTTACAGGTCACATTTGGACCCGTTTTTGGCCCAATTTGCTCTTTTGTAACGTCACAGAGTACACAGGTGCTTGGAAATTTCATAGGAAAATGTTATTTAGGTCTAAATCCTGAAGTAAAGCTACTACATCGACGAAACTTGGTCACCAGCACATACTTGCTTCTGGAAATATTCTGGTCCGTAAAATTCCCAAAATGTTTATTATGCAGACTTTTTGCAAAGTAGACAACCTAATTTGGGCCTAATTTCTAAAGTACGGGTCCTACGTCAAGGACACATCCTTACTTACATTAATATTCTGGTCTTTAAAATTGCCAAAAGGTCAATTATGCAGACCAGATATTGGTATAGGAAATATTATCCTGGACAGGGAGGGGAGGGGAGAGAGGGGGGGGGAGAAAGGGTTGTCCGTTGAGCGAAGGTTACATGTTTACTTTTGTAATTCCATAGAGAGCTTACAAGAATAACAAGAGTTGGCATTTTAGATTTGTTATTAAGAAAGTATTTGAGAGTGAACAAAAAATAAATTGTGTTCCGCGCAATTTCCGGGGAGGGGGGGGGAGGGGGGCTTAAATCTAGTGAGTTAAGACACACATATATTACACTTTTTTTTATGAATTAATGCGTGTTCGTCAACAGAAAGATATGTCCACTGATAGTAGCTACGAGATAAAAAAAAATATGTATAAGTGCCCAATTGGTTGATTACTATACTTTTACTTTCTTTTTTAACTTGCTCATTTTAGTGGCGGTTTGATGTTAAGATAATATGTATTTAGGTACATACTAAGAAAGAATTAAAAACACATTTAGATCATAGACGAACGGAAGAATTTATTTTTCCTGATAAATATTGGAATACAAAACATCTCGCACATAAAATCATTGTGTTCCATGTGCTCATATAAGATCAAGTTGGCCAGTAGAGGGCAGACTAAGTAACGTCTAAAAGACGTCAATTGTTAAAAGATGTCAATTGTGAAAAATCTATATAGCAGGAGTGTGATGTTCGACCAATGTTAAAACAACGTCATTTCATTTGAAACAACGTCATGTCAATGCCATTTGACCTTAGGGTTGATAAAGTACAGTATTAACCAATTATAACTCAACATGCAATTCATATAATGTCGCATAAGCTATTGCAACACTATGTTATATTTTGAGCTTTAGTTTTGAAAAAATAAACTTTTCCCAATTAAAATTACACCATATTAAGATTTAATGTTATCCCTGGAGGGCGATAAAATGATTAGTTAATTTTAAAAGCAATAAAATTCCTTCCATTTTCAAAATATTTTCGGATTTAAAGAAAATACCTATCTTATCAATATCCAAGCGAACGGTAGATACTTTCTTGACAACAAAACGACGTATTATTTTGACGCGTCGAATCCAATAGGTGATCAATTTGGACAAAAGAAAGTCAAGTCAGTTTATTATGACAGTATTTACCGTTATCGTTTGAATTTCTATTTATATAAATCGTTGTCTATGCTATGATTAAGGCCCAACTCCAAACAAGTTTTTACCAACTAAGTTTTATCCACTAGGTCACTAGGATATGTGACTAACTAAAACATTATTAACTCATCATTAAATAAATCATTAACAGTTTCGGAATTAGATACATCTGAAAGAAGCCTGTTTTTGCCAACAACTATGCTGCTATGAGCTAATTACACCTTTTATTGCGAGGGTAGAAGCAAACATTTAACAGGGAGAGATATTTTAATACAACTTTATATTATTCATATAATTATTAATTAGCACAAGGGCTGTGGCTGCTCGTGAGATTGATCATTTCACCACGTACAAAGCAGACAGATCACGATTCTGATAACATTACTCATGCAGAGGGCGTGCAAAATTTTCAAATCAATTAAGGGAAGGTATTTTAATAAGGTATAGAAAAAAGAGAAAGACTATCTCATCAATGTAATTAAACTTAACATAGAAAAATATGTAATAATAATGATAACAATGATGAAATTTACTTCTTTCACAGTCGGTGATGCAAGCACGAAATCTATATTAAATTTAGATTGACATAATTTATACTAGTTATTGTCTTTAATCGTTGCTTTATTATGTTTTTTTAACTATTGTCTTTAACAATTGTTTTATTGCTATACTAACTAATGTTTTAAAAGTTAGCTTTAGAGTAGCTATGCATTCAATTCAGAATAATTTGTATAATTACTTATGGTATTGTCATTATTTATAATTTAATGAATACGTACGATAAAAGAGGCGACAAAATGAATGACAAAATTTCTTAAATATGTTAGTTAATTATGTATTTACGTCTGTAATTATACTTGAATACGTGTTTTATTATGCGTAGTATAATTAATTAACAATGCGGGGAAAAGAGAGATCGAAACTAAGGAATGCGTAAACAATCATAGTTAAACACTCTTTATTTAAGTTGGTTAATGTACATAAACATCTATCAGTTGTGAATAAGATACTGAAGTGTCAACATACATCTCTTAGAAAAAATAATTAACTAAATAAATTGTATACGTATATTTTATAGACGATACCGAAGAAGAACGACCAACAATGTATTTACAATCTGATGGAGTATTACAACATAGAATGAGCGATCCACAACCTGATATAGATGATTTTCTTAGCATGCTTATGGAAGACACGAATAAACCAAATAACGTGCCACAAGTAAAAATCAAATGCGAAGACGAACAAATAAATGACTATGATCAACAAACTGATGGTGATTGCCTTTTAGATGAAATGTCACCATTTTGTAATAGTGGTGTATCATCTCCTGCTAGTTCCTATGGTAACATGTCAGCACCTGGGAGTCCATCCATGATGATGGATCAACAAGCACCACCACCGTATAGCCAAAACTATCTTACACCAGAAAGTGCAATGTTTGCTCAAAACCCATCAAGTCCATCCAGTTACAGTGCTGGTAGTCAAAGCCCCACATATAGTTCCGGTGGACAAAGTCCGACATACAGCAATGGCGGACAAAGTCCTGATACGTCATATAAATACGATCCAAGACCTTTAGGTCGGAAAAAACGAAGAAATTTAGTACCGGACGAAAAGAAAACCGTTGAATATTGGGAGAGAAGGAAACGAAATAATGTTGCAGCAAGAAGATCTCGTGAAGAAAGACGAAATAAAGAATTACAAACATTTCAGCATATGAAAAATTTACAACAAGAGAACTGTGCATTAAAACAAACAATAAATATGATGATGAAGAATCAACAAGAACTGCAAGGAGAAGTCACTGTGCTAAAACAACTCTTAGAACAATCTTTTAAAGTATAATATCCTGTTGCCACGCAATATCTTATTAAAGTCAAAACGACGTTTTTTCGGCATGGATAAGACGCCACGTGCCCACTGGGTCTTGCGTTTGTAGGCACACGACGTCGGATCAATGTTGAAACAACTTCAAAGTGACGTCGTTTTGAAATTGTCTCGACGTTGATCTGACGTCGTGTGATCACTGGCTGATCTACTTTGTTATTTAACCGTGGTATATGTGTCCACGGTTACTTCCTACAAAATAGGGATTTTATTGATTTAGTATACTCTCTCTTATATTATTTTCTATTTATATAAATATTTCTTGTCAGGTTTCGTTTTGACGTATAATTTTGTTTATTTGCTATTAGTTTGTTCATGGAGCATAGTTCAATTCAGAATCGAATAAGTCATTTAATAAAGTACTTTTCAGTCACTCGATTCGAAATTATTATTACAGCGCCTCCGTTTGATACATTAGAACTTTCGAATGTTCGAGTTAATTGTATCTGATATATTTATAGTTTAGTATCTTTTAATTTTGAAATTTCACATAGTGGACACACCTCCCTGAAATTAAGGTCGCACGACTATATAATGTTAAATCAGCAACCTACATGTTGATACAACATAGGTATCGTTTTGAACAGGTGTGTCTAAGTGAGACCGTGGTAGCTTGCAGACGAAAATATCATTAGAATTTATTTCGTTTTTATTTCGTTTTTATATTTTATTTTATATTTTTTCATTACAAGTAAAAACACAACTATGTAATTATGTAAATATCGATGAAACATTTGAGAATAAATTATTACATCATATATAAATCTTTGTTATTACGTCATATAAAAGCATGTTATTGATATAATGACTTGTTATTATTTCTTTATATAAAAAATTTGTCATGCACAATCCCAGTGTCAAACGCAATGTCAAGTCAAAGTCGAAAAGACGGTTGTTTTATTGACGCCGATTACAACGCGTGTCCACTAGGAGGCTGTTGATCAAGTTCCTTGTTATTATATATCTCTATATAACGAGTTTTGCGCTTTTGTATAACAACGAGTCTACATACTAATTATTAAGTCTATTTTTTCTGATAACAGATTAGTTTTGTATGAACGGCTTCATTAAATTAACTGTTTTCATTTTCGTGATGAGGATGTTGGATCAAGGTCAATAAAATTAATCGCGGATATTAATAGTGAAATGCAATAATTTAATTTCATTGGTCACTTTATAAAGATATATTGTTTTTGTACAATAGCTTATGATAAAATTTTATGCCTTGAAGGTTTAAGTATGACAGTAAATGAAACAGCGTGACAATAGCAAACCTGAATAAAACTGTCGAGTATCACCTGTGAAGGAGGTAATAATTAGCTGGAACTGAAAATTATAATAAAAAACACTCCTTCGCAGGTGATGTTCGGCAGTTATGCAGGCTTGAATAAGCCCATATACGGATATATCCCAGAGAACAAAATCTTGTTCAAAGTTCGCAGTAATGGTGCTACTTTGAACAAATTTTTGCTCGCTGGGATCAATATATGGTAGTGTTGACATTACCAAAGTCGTACAATCAATACTCGAATACATCAGGTATGTTTGAAAGGGCGCGATATAAGTACAGTTAACTCTTAAGGCCGTTTTCCATTCGGAGGATTTTACTGCTCGGGCGGGAAAATACTGCGCGGAATTTATTTCGAGCATGCGCACTTGTGAAAAAAACTAGATTTATTCACAAATACGCATGCTCGAAATTAATTCTGCGCGGTATTTTCCCGCCCGAGCAGTAAAAACCTCCGAATGGAAAACGGCCTTTACAGCAAGTACAGAGGAAACCTCTTAAGAATATATTTTTGCATGATCAACATTTTATATGTTTATATTCTTTTAAGAGCGACAAATTATTTTTCATTTGAAACGTAGCTATTATAAAGAACTTCAAATGTTTATACACATGCTACAAAATACAGATCCTGATTTGTTTAGCTAAGGAACGTCGATCCAACTCGATCGACGAAAAAGTTCACACACTTTGAATTCAATCGATATCGATCAAACAGTATTGCTCAATCTAACCAGTGCGCATGTACATGTTCCATCGACCGAATTAACGCTATTCGTTTAACTGAAAATTCTGTTTAAATTCTTTAAAGTGAAATATTCGTTTACAAATAGAGTAAAAGGCGCTACATTGTTCCTCTTTTACCCGGTGCGAAACTTTTCACTATATGAGATATCCATAAACAGAACTGACTTTCAAACCGGCTTAAATTTTCAAATAGGGTAAATCTCGTTTAGAGGTACGTAAAGGGTGCCAATATATGCCCAAATATGAATTATAATTGCACCCCGTGGTAACTTAATTATTATGGAGATCCAAGCAGCAATTACCTAATCAGTGTAAATTATTAACTTGCAATTACTGTAATTATCTATTCTATGTCATAATTATCATGACATCATAATAACAAGAATAAAGAATTTGAGAAAATATTAAGGACTGCTGATGGACAGTTTGACCAGGTACGAAGTTTTTCCCTTTAGGACATATCCGTGTAAGCAGCAAACTAGTTTGAATTTTCATAGAGGATGAAAACTCATTTAGGCATCCATGTAAAACCTACCTAAGTTGTGGCCCAACATTTGGTTGTTATTGTGTGTAGTCTTCCACGTGTTTAGCCTATAAAGTTAGTGTGACAACACATAATTATCCACAAATTAATGCATGCCGTAATTAGCCGAATTAGCGCCGCTCTCAAATAAGCACAACACGTGGCGCTTATTTTTCTTAAAATAAATAAACAGATTTTATTGGTCTTAGGAAGCATCAAAATTACAAGGTCATTCCTGTTTAAGTAATTCTACACCTGATAAGGTATAGTCACGAGTAGGGGTATCCTGGAAAATTTGATTTTCCATTCTTTGCGGAAAGTATTATGGATTTTGACGGTCCAAACGAACAGGCATACTTTTCAGAAGATGGATGGTATGGAGGATATCTATTATAGTGAATATTTGGATGCTATTTTATCGGCTACTGAAAAAAATGTTCCAGAAATTAACGAACGAGCTACAATCTTTGTCATAAATATATAAGATAAAAGTGGAATAGTAGAATTAGTATCAGGTAGAGCTACAATCTTGGTAATAAACATATGAAACAAAGTCAAATAGTAGAATTAGTATCAGGTAGAGCTACAAACTTGGTAATAAATATATGAAACAAAGTCAAATAGTAGAATTAGTATCAGGTAGAGCTACAAACTTGGTAATAAATATATGAAACAAAGTCAAATAGTAGAATTAGTATCAGGTAGAGCTACAAACTTGGTAATAAATATATGAAACAAAGTC
>JAULBZ010004960.1:0-14004 GCA_032360805.1 Neoturris breviconis | reverse complement strand
TATCTTCGACATTATGAACAACCTGACAAAAACACATGCACAGACATGTTTCTGAATCAAAACACAATTATTTCGTGTAAGTATTTTATCTTGAATAAACACCACAAACGATAAGATAGTAACTGAAAATAACAATTCTGTTTCAAACGAAAATGTTAGAATCGGCCATAGCTTCTTGGCCAAAGTTTGTTTTTGTAATCTCGATTACCCAACCATTAACAACAGATGAAACTAATCATGAGTTTGTAGCATCAAGTCAAACTCGAATGATCAAAGAAAACTCGAAAGGTTATAGAAAAACTCGAAATTAAGCCGGCCAATGGCTCTTTAACTCTAAGGATCGTTAAGTCCTGTTACTTGCGCAAAAATCATCACACAAAATGAAAAAAGAAAAAATGTCAGAGCTTTTTATACAAGGGTTAGCTTGAGCTCAGTCCTTAACTACAACAGAGTACTTAGTAGCAGTGGTTAAGAACTGGGGGAGTAGGTTGCACGAAGGAAGAAATTCGACAAGGGCGAAGGAAATTATCGCATATTTTAATACTTCTTCTATATGTACAAATAAAGTTGTTGTTATAAAGAAATATATAATCCCTCTCAACCAAACCTTTGGTGCGAAAGCCGAAAGAAGACATTTCATTGGTAGAAATGGACATTTCTACCAATGTTATGTCTTTTTTTGGCTTTTGCACAATTTTTTTTTGCCTATTGGAAATCAATCTTAACCAAGTGCAAATTTAAGACATTTACAATGACCTTAGAAACGTCATCAACTGTTGAAAATATTTCACTTTAATATAGGTCCATGAGGTACAATTTCACACCACAGGTCTTGTAGATACTGGTCTAAAGTTCTTTGATATTAAATTTCGCGACTGAACGACTCCAGTCCATTTCATGGATGAAAAAAACCCCGTAATACTTCACTCAAATTTTCTTTCCTTATTGAAATTATATCTTACGACTACGGATATCTTTGCAATACTATATCCCTATTATAAAAATATAACAAAAAGCCAACTTATTATTCCTAAGAGTGAGGACATAACTTTTTTCGTACAAATGAGACCAGCTCATTTAACATCTCTACTTCTTCTTCTAAAATTTGCTATTTGGACAAGTACGCTATTTGCACGAAATATCATAAGTCATTACCCAGTTTGCAGAAACTTGTTCAAAGTCTGCAGAAAAGACGCTAGAACAGCGTTTTCATCGTTGTTCCAACGTCAATACTGCGGACTTTAATCAAGTCTTTGCCCACTTGGCAACAGTCATCTGCGATCTTAGGGACCATCCCAAAACTTTGTTCCAGTGTTCGAAATAAGAGTAAATAATTACTGTGGAGGAGTGATTTTTGAGCATAGTTTCAGGCTCTATTGCCTGAAGCTACGCTCAAAAATTACTCCTCCACAGTGAATATTTGCTCTTATTTCAAACACTGTCGTTCCAAAAGGTAGGGTAGATTTAAAAACACTAAATTTGACCGTATAAAGAAAGGGACACAGAAATGTCATGTCAACGAGCTTATAATGGATTGGTTGCTCTGTACGAATAAACCAATCCATTGCAAGCTCGTTGACTCAGTACTCTTCTCTGTAAATTTTACTTGTGAGATTAGCACTTTACTAGCACAGGGAGAAAACTAACATACATGAAAAAAAAACCGAAAGAAAACACACAAGCCCCTAATCTATACGTTAAATTATTTAGTATAAAGTTTAGAAGAAAATTATCTCACATATAAACAAGAGAGATACACTAGATAAATTATCTCACATATAAACAAGAGAGATACACTAGATAATAAACCTGGAAAAGTTGGTCATAAAACTCTTAAGAATACAGTAAATCGTCAAATAATGCTCGCAGTGTAAAAGACTGTTTGAATACGTCCCCGTATATCCCTATATGTGGACTGCGTGTATATATATGATAAGACCAATGTGAAAGAAGAAAATAATCCGGATAACCTACATTGATGAATATACGAGCCATTCCTTGTTCCTCATTTGGAGGTTTCGAGATCATTTCTGAGCCAATTCAACCAGAGTTCGCTCTCAATGGCGCATGGGTCGCGGCGCTTCTTCCCAGTGGCGCATGTGTCTACCTAGGGCTTCTAGTCCGGAAAAACTTTCGTCACAGCGGAACATGTACCGTGGAATAGCTCATACGGGCTTTTCATGCACATTTATTTTCGCAACCCAGTGAACAAAAACTTGTTCAAAGTCAGCAGTAAAGACGCTAGAATAGCGTTGAAAACCAGAGAGCGCTCTCTGTTTCCCACTAGGTAAGCATATACTTAAGCAATCGAGACGTTATTGCTAATGTGCCACAGCCAATATCTGAAACCTCAATTTTTGAACGAGCTCCTAATGTCCCACATATACTTTATATGATCACGACGTCCACCATCCTCACGAGGAAACACTTGGGATACATTCCAAACATGCGAACATCACCAAAGGAGGAGTGTTTTGTGAGTACAGTATACTCAAATTACTCCTCCACTTGTGAATTTACAGATTTGAATTTGGTAATCGAATTCATGAATAATTATGAAGTTACTAACTCGTTACGGAGTAAAGTTTACGGAGGTTCCAGATAAATCTTCGGACAATTTATCCAATCTTGTTTTACTTTTGCTTCCCAGTATCCTCCTTTGTATACAAATATTCCAAGGTCACTATGTTCGTCTTCTGTATATTCAAACCAAGTTGGCTTGTATCCTGCATAAACCTGACCCAACTCAACAGCCTCTTGAGCTTCTTGTTCACGTTGTCTTCGCGTACCACGTTGTTTTTCCTCCAAAAGCAGTTTGACTCGATTGCCTTCGTCAAAATTTTGATCTTCCATAAAGCGTATATCGGGACGGAGGCGAGTATCTGTCGGACATAAACCATCTTCGATTTGGTTAAGCGAGCATGTGAATTCTGTGAAATAGTACATTTGTTTTGAACCTTGCCTGAAATGAAAATTGTCGAGAAAAATAAATAATTAGCCTGACTAAAAGCGAAACTTCATTAGGGGAATTCGTTCGCTTGAATTCTAAGTGAAGCCATTACATTGTATGAAAATGACGTCACCTGCCAGGAAACGTCGCTTTGAATCAATGTAATGTAATGACTTCATTTAGAATTTCGTATGAACGAATTCCCCTAGTGGAGATTCGCCTTAAGCTTTGTAGATATCATGATAATTTGCCATACCATGTCACACAATTTGTAACTCTGGCGATCTACATACACATTACAAAAAACAAAGCAGGGGTTAGAATAATGGGCAATCATCACTGTAGAGATTCTACAGTATATTTCCAGCCAAATTGTCTGTAAATATTCTGCAAAAATCTCTCTTCCACAATGACCGGCGGTTTTAACCCCTGCAAAGTTATAACTTTCTTCTGCATGTTTGAGATCTTATTAGAAATAAATTTGAAAAAAAAACAAGACAAAAAGTCTTTATGACTATAGTTTGGTCATTATCATACACAACCAATGGTCACAAGCCTTGCTAAAACAACCTTCGAAAGTCGTATACAGCGCATAAAGTAACTGTCACTATGGTTGGTGGTTTTGCTCATGGCTTTAAGTTATAACGTTATAACTCAGTGAGCAAAAACTTATTCAAATTCTGTAGTAGATCCTAACAACGTCTAAGACATTGCGTCGTTACTGCGGACTTTGAGCAAGTTTTTGCCCACTGGGATATTCTTTGAAATTAAAAAACATATTATTTACGGTAAATCTTTTCTTGACCACAGTAATTGCGGTGGTAATGTTTGAGGATTTCCAGACTTAGATGTGGGCATTCCCTGAGGAGGCTTTCCACCACCTGCATGCGGCTCTTTGTACATAACTTTTGCACATTCGACTTTTTGGTCCCAGATTCCAGACAAAACGTATCTAGTGAAATTGTTCTTATCTGCTACAAATCCAGTGACCTAAAAACAACAAAGCAAGTGCATATCAGACATTGTTCGACACAAGCGATTAATTACTGTGGAGAGTGAATTTTGAGCTTATTTCGCTAAATCCTCCATAGTGATTACTCTTGTTTTGTGCGATATAAAGAAGGAACTCACATCATTCAGCTTTGATAATTTAAGAACCACGTGACCTATTATAAATAACTGTAGGTCATCACTGTGGAGGAGACGTTTTTCAATATATTTTTCGGCCGAGGCTTCTTCGGTACGATACCATTGGAAGAAACTCGTTACTCTTCTCTAAAGGACATTTCATATTTTAGATATCAACTTTCTGGATTATTTTGCTGGATTCCTCTACTTTTTAAAGAGTAAGGAGCCATCTCCAAAATTGGTTTCAAAAAGCAGATATTTTAGCAGCTTTAAAAAAGTCAAAATCAATAAATTCGAGAAAGAAATCTACGAGAAAGAGTGTCAAGTCAACGAGCTTGCAATTAATTGGTTTCTTCGGAACGAAGAAACCAATCAATTGCAAGATAGTTGATTCAGCACTCTTCCTCTGGGAACGATTTTGTGAAATGTTTACCTTTTTTGGTATATCTCTTGAAAAATAACTGTACCCGTGATATTTTAAATGACATTTCTCTCCTGTTGTGTGGTTCACTATATCCATATCACCAGACTAGAGAAAAAAGCTATTAGAATGGATGGATGTATATATATATTTCATAGCATAGAATGTTCTTGGAGACAGTAGTTAAGGCCAAACAATTCGGAGCTATTAATCAATTGAATAACAACATGAAATAAGTTGAGCACAGCGTTTCATACAACTTTGCTCCCCCTATCAGACTTACCACCAAAACATTTTTTCATGTTCTTATTGTAAAGGAAGAATAAAATCTACAGAGGAGAGTACTGAGTCATGCAACCTTGCAATGGACTGGTTTCTTCGTACCGAAGAAACCAATCCTTTGCAAGCTCATTGACTTAACACACTTCTGTACAGATTCATTTTTGTTGAATTTTGTCAATTTTCTAGATTTAACCCTAAGGTTGGTTTTGGAGCAAAATTTTGAGATGGTCCCTTAGTTCACTTACTTTTTATACGACCCATAAATCTTCCCTTTCTACTTCAAATAGCTAAAGGGAAATACCTCAACCAATATTTTGCATGTCTGTCAATACATTTATCTAAAAAGTCTCCTCAAAGGAGCGCCCACCAGGTAAGAATTACTATGAGTACTGAACAGTAAAGGTTTACCTCAAACGAGTGCAGGAAATCTATAATCATGTAATCGATTGGTTTCTTCGTGACAAAGAAACCAATCAATCGCAAGCTCTGTAATCACCCTTCTCAGTATACCTGATCTATCCAGAGTTTACCAACAATAATATTGTTAACAGTCGTCGTCACTTTTCTCCATGTGTAGTGATGTCCAGTTTTTGCAAATGTGCAGTGTGATGTGCCAAGCGGTGAAACAGACAGGTATTTACCACGAAACCTACTGCTCATTGTAAAGTTTTGCCATAACGTCCAACCACGTCCTTCAGCATGATGTGCTACTGATGGTGGATGATGACTTACCTACAACAGCAATAATCACTGTGAGCATAGTTTCATGCTGCAAAGCCTGAAACTATGCTCGAAAATCCCTCCTCCAGAGTGATTATTTCAAACACTGCAACAATAAACAGATAATTTAAAATTGAAATTTACATGAAAGAGTATTGAGCCAACGATCTAACAATAGATTGGTTTGTTGATACCAAAGAAACCAATCCATTGCAAGCTCATTGACATAACACTCTTCCGTGCAGTTTCATTTTTGTTGAATATGGTCAAATTTAGCTTCATTACATTTTACACCTCATTACACTTTTTGAACGAAATTTTGAGATAATCATCCCTTAGCGGGAAAGAACGTTTTTAAAAGAAGGTCCTTAATAATTTCGTGAGTTTAAATCATCTTTGCGTTACACCCCATTACCCAACATGTAGGTGACTCACATTTATATCATAAAGAATAAAGTTCAGTTTACTCTATGCGCCTATAACTGAGAAAATAGGTGCATGCACCTTTATTAGTTGCATTTTTAATTTTTGAAAAATCCAGAGATCTTGACTTTTCGTTTATAGGCGCATGCACCTATATGTCCGGTAATAGGGCATTACTGCATTGGAATGTCATTATGTTGTCCCTGCCTCTTCAGAACAACCATGGGCTATTCATAGATATGCTATTATAGTTTTTGGAAGGATGATTTCAACATTATTACTGGTCAGCTTGATATGTGGAACTTACTTGTTCAGCCAATGAAGTCCACCCCATATCTTCACTTCTGTCAGCTTCATAAGTTTCACCTAACAATGGATTGAAAGGTTTGCCAGTACGTATAGCTGTTGATGCATAACATGATATAGAAAATGCTGCTATATAACAAATTTGTTCAAGTGAACTTTCACAGCAAGCAGCACGATCAAGAAGATCAGAATATTCCAACTCTTCAGTTAAACGCTGTGTCATTGATAACGGCTCATTGAAGTTAACCTATCATATAGATACAAACCTGAATATAACTGCCAGTCATCACCCGCGGAAGAGTATTGTTTGAGTACAGTGTTCAGCTTTCCTGCTAAAAACTATACTTAAAACACTCTTCACAGTAGATGATATCCAGCAGTTCTATTCAAACTTGAGGCATACAATCACATTCATCTTTGCAGTGGGCAAAAAACTGGTTCGAAGTTCGCAATAAAGATGCTAGAACAACGTAATTCGACATTGTTCTAGCGTCTTTAAAGTGGACTTTGAACAGGTTTTTGCCCACTGGGTTGGTAATAATCTCATTATCATCAAAAATTATTTCAAAAATATTTATTTTAAAGAACAGAAATCTGCAACGAAGAGCTTTATTTCAATGAGCATGTAGTTGATTGGTTTATTCAGTACAAACAAACCAATCAATTAACTATATCGTTGAGACAGTACTCTTCTTTTGGAATAGGCTCTTATTTTTACAACTTTTTGTGAACTTTTTAGTTTTGTAGGATTTCACAGGATATGAATAATACACATGGCAAATGTCACTTACAGGCATCGGTATCTTTGTAAGTTCTTTTCCAATACAATTTTTCATAATGCTCCATAAATTTATGTTTGCATTTGGACGATTAGGTATTCTTAGTCGGTATGATTTAGAAGGACTTTCGACAGGCGCCATATAACTTGCATTATTCTAGAAATATAATAAAAGTAGTAGAAATAAGAGGGAATAATCACTGTGGAAAAGAAATGTTTGAGCATATTATCCACTCTCTGTAATGATTATTTATTTTGCTTCAACAACTGCATATAATTGTTTTCCTTCAGCTACCAATTCCCTTTTTTGATTTTTTTCTCCCAGCGAACCTTTAATTCCCACACACCAAGCATCATGACATGAAAATTTAATTTTTACCCACTCCTACTGCATGGAAATTAAACAGGAATCACAATTTAAATGCAGTGCTTGAGCTATCAATCACGGTGGAGGAGAGCATTTGGAGCATTTATAAGCTTCATAGCCTGAATTTTGAACTTTCTAGACTGTACTCAAATATTACTCCTTCACAGTGATTATTTGCTCCTAATATAACCGCTGTAAAAGAGATTGGATAACACGATACAACATAAATGTATAATAAGCAGACCCTTATGTCAATTTCTACCAATGGAATGTCTTATTTTGACTTTCACATTGAATTTTCCACATAATAGAAATTAACCCTGTAAACATAATTATACACGATCATTAAAAAATAAGAACTAACAATCAGGTTGGAAGAGTGAGTTTCAGGCTTGGCTTTATAGCCTAATTTACCTCCACAGTGATTATTTGCTCTTATTTTAAGATACACTCACAGTGTTTGAAGTAAAAGCAAAAATCAGTGTGGATGAATGCTCAAAAACCGCTCCTCCACAGTGATTATCTTCTTTTATTTCAAACACTGATTCATATGTAACATGATGTCAAAACATATAGCTTATCTTTTAATATCTATACCCAGTGGGCAAAAACTTGTTCAAAGTCCAAAGTAAAGGTGGTAGAACATTATTTTCGATGTTGTTCTAGCATGTTTACAATTTTCTGCTCACTGGGACGTTACTAAAAGACACTCACAAAATTAACAGTAAACAATAGGAAACAATATAAGATCCAACCTTTTTAATTAAAATATTTATTACTAGGAGAATACAAAACAATTTTAACATTTTTATTGTCTTGATATTCTTAATTAATTTTGTATTTATTATTACCATTCTAATTGTCATGGCTAAATTACATTGTTCTAGAGGCTTTACTGAAAACTTTGAACAGGTTTTTGCCCACTGGTTTCTACAAAATACGTTAATAAACAGAATATGAACCAAAGTTTTAAAAAGCTTCCAAATATAGAAATAGCTTCCAAAAAATAGAGGAAAAAAAACAAAAAATAAAAGTTTATGGTTATGACATCCACTTTTATCTCCCAAAATCAAAACAGTTCCCAGTGTGTAAAAATAAACTTGATCAAAGTGGCAGTAAAGATGCTAGAACAAGAAGGCGTTGTTCTATCATCTTTATTGCGGAATTTGAACAAGTTTTTGACATCAATATTCAGTCTTACCTTCAATAATGTCAAGCAAAAACATTACCTAGGAACCATCTCCAAAATTCGTTCCCAGGGGGAAGTGTGCTGAATCAATGATCTTGCAATTGTTGCAAGCTCATTAACTTAACACTCCTCATTGTAGATTAATTCTTCTCAAATTTATTGATTTTAACTACTTTAAAGCTGCTAAAATATCTGCTTATTAAAACGAATAACAGCATTACAATCACTGTGGATGAGTGATTTTTGGGCATCAGGCTATAAAATCTGAAAATATGCTAAAAATTCCCACCTCCACAGTGATTTTTTGCTCTTCGACAACTAAAATAATATTATTACTTGTGCAAACTTTCCTCCTGCTGTAATATCTGCAGACATCCATCTTTTATGCTTGGTCTCATTTAGATGAATTGGATTGAGTTCCTGTTCAGAAGAGGACCGTTTAATATCCAGTTGATCCTTAAGAGGTGCTGCACCATCTTTTGCATGTATTGATAATTCACCAGAAGTGATTGAAGAATCATCATTCAATGAAATGGATTCTTCAAAATCTTTATAAGGATTTAAATAGTCTTTATATTCTTTATCGAGCGATGAGATACCCGGAAATGCTTCGGGAAAATCTGACATTGCGTCTTCAAATAAATCTTCATCTTCAGAATCTCCCCCTTCAGAATCATTTTCACCTTTAGTAAATGGATTTATAATCGTTGGACTTTCAACTGTTAAATTAAGGCTATTGGTTTTCGGTTTTACCTTCACCTTTTCAATCTCACAAGCGTGCTCTAGTTGAATATGTTGTTTAGCCAAAGTTTCCACTGTTTCCTCTAAGCGCATTCTTTTACCACGTTCAGAATTTAAAAGTCGAGAAAACTTCTTTTCATAGGATTGAGCCAGCTCCAAAAAGTCAGCACAAGCCTAAAATTTAACAATAGTTTATTGTTTGTGACATAAATTAGTCGGGCCGAATTGTAATTCCACATTTTTTTGTTAAAAGCAAACTTTTCTGATTTTTGGAAACTTCAGACCAAAACAGGAAAAATGGGATAAGGTTGCAATTCTTTTTGCCCTGGGTGTATTTTATAGACCAGATGAAAATAACGTAATAAATTAAATAAATGCTAATAACTCAAGATGTAGATACAGGATTACAATGAAACTTATTAGTAGTAAGAAAATTCAATTTACGAATGACTGAACATTTTACAGACCAGAAACTATTTTTTGGTCTGTAAAGTGCCAATAAAGATAGTTAAAACTTTCAAGCTTTTATAGTATGAAGATATTAGTAAGAGCAATCTTTCCTTAAAATTTCCTTGCATTATCATTGCTTGATCTTGAGAAATCAATTAGTCAGTAAATTACAGACTGCCTGATTAAAAATGATGTCATAAATCGTAAAAGATCGCAAAAATTTCCTCAGTTGTAAGTAAGTATATTTTGCAATTAGATAAAGAAATTTATTTTATTGTCACATGATATATGTACATTTTACAGACCAGAACCTATATTTAGCATTTGGTCTGTATGTAACATACAAAAGCAGATCGTTGAAACTTCAAAATGTTTGTGGTATGAAGCTACTAATAAGGGCAATGCTTGGCAAAACATTATTACCATTGCATATTAAGATATCAAGCAGTCAGTAAAATACACAGTAGCATTATCCAGACCTAGTTTTTGCGAATCTACTGCTAAAAAGAATGTTAAATTCCTTTTTTAGGAGAAAAACACCACCCATTTCCACTTATTATGACCCTTCCCTCAAACATTTTCGCCAAAATATCACCTCACCCCTTTTATTATGACCCCTCCCCTCCCTTTCATACAATTACATTGCAGTTAGTACAAGTATTATCAACCCCTTTTATAGGTTTAAATGTCCCACAATTGTTAGGTAAAAAGGGTAAGGACAATGTTTATAGTGTTACAAATACTCAGATAACAGAAAAATGTTTGACTAGCTAGTTCCTATTATTATAACCCCTTTCCCATTTATGCTTTTAGGTTGGTACTTGAGCACCCTGCTTTTACTACCCCATTTAGGTTGTTAGTACTCCAGCCCTCCTGCTATTACACCCCTTCTACAATTTAAGCATGGGCGAGTACTAGACAAACTATCATGATTCATAAGTAGAACTTTAAAGCAGACGTATCAAATATATGCAGTATCTATGTTCATAACTCATCCATCACTAATTGATATTGTCATTATTAGGTCCATCGTCATTATCAGAGCTTGTATTGTCTTCTGCTGCCTCATTGGTCTCACAGTTCTCACAAAAACTTCACTGTAAAATTTATACGTTGAAAATGTCTAGACACTTCTTGTCATTATTTTCAAATTTCTGTGCAAAACTATGTCGACTTTTTTGCATGCACATTTGTTTGTATTACATGGTGTTTTAGACCGTAATAAAATGATCTTCTGTTTAGCGTAAATTGAAGAAAATTGCAATGAGCAATGCGTTTTATTTATAAAATAGAATGCACGCGCGCGCTATTTTCTTTGAAAAGTAAAACATAGATGCGCTTCATTTTTTTGGTTTATTTAATTCCTTTGTTCAAAATTCGTGTACGACTGTTTACGTTGTGTTTTAGAAGGAACTCTGGAACCCTGCTGTGCAGGTAGACAAGTGGGCGATGTTTTAGTTGTGAACCTCAAACAAGATGACTGACCTTCATAGCATTGTATGAATTTCTCTGTCTTAACTTCCTTGTCTGCCATGTTCGAAATTACTTAAAGTCGGCACGGTTTGCATGTGTTTCTGTGAGAACTGGATTAACGATGAGCCAGCAGACGACAATAGTTCTGTTAATGACGACACAAATTAATGAATAGATGTCTTATTTTAACCACCGTATTAAGTAATAAATAACCTGTGATATTACAGTGATGCCATAAGCAGCATGAAAATACAATATTAGGGTTTCCGACAAAATAAAATGTACTGCTTAATTTTCACACGATCAATAACATTGTTCATTTGACGATTCCATTAATTAAAAGCATACGTAAGTAATACCACATTGCTCAAAAAAGGAACTAATAATAACTGTGGAGGAGAATTTGTGAGCATATCTTCCAGCTATAAAGTCTGAGACTAAACTCAAAATCCCCTCGGCAACAGTGATTATTTTTTCTCTTACTTTGAGCACTGCAGGTACGCTTTAATGACATCTTATAATGTTCAGTGCTCAAAATAAGAGTAATAATCACTGTGACAGAGCGGATTTTGAGCATCTAGCTTATACGTTAATTATTTGATCTTATTTCCACCGCTGATTTTTATTTTAATTTTGTTGCAGCGTTTAAAACAAGAGTATCACTGTGTAAGAATGTTTTAGCATTCCTGCACAGTGATTATTTACCAATATTTTAAACTCTGTAGTATACCAAGGTCAACAATAAGCCATCATTAGGGACCATCTTAAAAATTTGTTACCAGGGGAAGAGTGCTGAATCAATGATCTTGCAATTGCAAGCTCATGGACTTAACACTCTTCATGATAGATTAATTTTTCTCAAAATTATTGAATTTTACTTTTTTAAAGATGCTAAGATATCTGCTTTTGGTAACGAAATTTGGATATGGTTCCTTATTATTCTGAATATACAATTAATATACAATCATTATACTGAATATATAATTTATAGAAGAATTATGTTGTAAGTCACAGCTTAAAAGAATACACTATTTCTCTATATATTATTTAATATTTGATGAAAGAGTACTTTCATTCAGAAGCAATAATGACACGAAAGACAGTAATAAGAACAAATAATAACCATGGAGGAGTTATATAGGAGGTGTTATATACTAAGAAAATCCCTCCTACGCAGTGATTATTTACTCTTATTTCAACTACTACACAACCAAAAAAAGCACTAAAGTTGACTCCATGAAATTATCTGCTATACTACACTACCTTGTTATGCATAAAATACATGAACACTATTCTGAAGTAGCATTCTCCCACGTTTATTTACCTTAGATTGTTAAGAAAAACAAATTTCAGACAAATCAGACCAAACTATAAATGGCAATAGCGGCTTAGTGGTTGAGCAGTGATGCATGTTCCAGAAAAGCACTGCTATCTCCCTATATTCCCCTGTAAAGTGGTTCCAGACATTTTCAAGGTAATAAGGTAGATTGAGGGTTGTAATCCTATTAGGAGAGTGACAAAGATCTTGAGGGGGTAAAAAAGTACCCCCTTTTCTAGTACGTTAAAAGATGTTGTTCTGGCATCTTTACTGCTGACTTTGAACAGGTTTTTGCTGGGCAGCCTGTATGTCCATTAACATACAAGCCAGTGGTCAAAATAATGGCAAATAATCACAGACTTTTGAGCATAACAAAAAGCTAAAGCCTAATGCTTGAACCATTAGTCGATCCCTCCTCCACAGTTATTATTACCACTGTGAACAGTTACAAAAAAATACTCCTTCACAGTTCTTATTTCAAACACTTTTGAGTAATTAGACATAAACGTATAAAAAATGTCTGTGCAAGAAGCACAGAAATAGGCAACTTCGTATAAGTCGTTTTTATTTCATAGTACCTCCTAACCAACCTTTTTACAGCCTAAAACAATGTTCATAAATCCCTCCTTCACAGTGATACAGTGATTATTTGCTATTATTTTTAACACTTAATATATAATTTCAAAGGTAATATCAGCTTGAATTTAACAATATACAAATTCTACATGTTTTTCTTTCGTATTACTTATAGATTTTCTCTTTTATTCGACTCTGTGTTACGAGGAATGGATACGACCCGGTAATGTGGAAGATCATATTATTTTTTAAATCTTTAATGAGGAGTAGTTAGGTTTAATGGAAATATAGCCAAGGGTACTGCATAAAAAACAAGTTTCATATATTTCTTCCTTATCAAGAAATTCCCTTAAGGTAAGGCAAAGCAAACTTGATTTTTAGGATAGTATCGCCCCGGCACATTTCAAAAATATAGGTGCATTTATCTATTTTATTGCAAAATTTCTGGGTTTATCCGTTTTTTTCGAAGTCACAATATTGTTTTTCTAGAACATAAAAAACTTACAGTGTATGAAGTATTTTAAATTATTAAATATTACATTCTTCTGATTAATGTCTTTTAGAGCTGTTTGGTGCTGTACCCAGTGTCTGGCCTCATCTCGTCTTTATCATTCCCGACGAATCCATTTTTAACCTAGACTGAAATCTAGTCTTACTCTCTCGTAAAAGGTAAAAAGGAAACCTAACAAAAATTTGTTAATAAAAGAGAGAGACTAGTCCATAATGACACACGTAATGTTAAAAAGTACAGCTAATATGTAAGATTACCGTACTTCTACCGTAAAATTTAAATTATAACGTGACTTCAATGATGCCTCTGTAATATATATAATGTGTAGCCGTGAAATGATGATGAGAACTTTGCTAACGAAGAAAAGAACT